>APFE031105366.1:13634-79620 GCA_000404065.3 Pinus taeda
GATATGATAAAAGGTTAATGGGACGATGAGATGTAAGAAAAAGGTGGATGAAAATATGACATTTCTGAGTCCCAGCATCCTCCCCAACTGAACTTGTTGCATGTCCTCATGCAACCATGCATGGGTCTCTTTAAGAACATTTGGAATCTTGAACTTTGGCTTTACATCATGATGTCTTTTAATAATAAATGTTTCTAGGATATGTGAAAGACATGAGTAACAATTTACATTTTCTTATGGTTGGTTCTTGTGTGACAACCATGAATACAAGGAATGTTGGTTCTTGTGTTAACAACATTCATTTCATTTTCTGTTCTCTTTTCTTCAATAATAATGTAAACACTCGCTGGAAATCATAATGTGCATAAGAAAGCCCTTTTGTAATATTAATGAAGCATGTCAATATTGCGTCTGAAGCAAAGTGCAACAAAGTATCATTGGAAAATAAATGTTGGTGAATGGTAAATGGAGTGATAGTGGTGAAGAAATGGAATCATGGTAGTGAATATGTATTGAATATAGTTCTTCCCCCCCCAACTAGATTGATAGCATGTCCTCATGCAACTTGACATGGCACATGAAAGGAAATGTAGCATGGTGAGGGGATTTTCCAAAATATTCAAGTTACCAGATAAGGAATTGCATGATTAAATATTAGAAAACAACATACCTCTACTTATCCAAGAATGATGAACTATGCAATAGGAATGTAGCTGCTGTTGTTGCTAGATCAGGAGAATGTGACTGATGTTGTTGTAACTGGATCCTGGGAAATGAAGGCATCTAAACTGCTGATACTGAATCATGGAAAAGATAAACGTTGAAAGTGGAACTGTGGTACTCTCATAGATCGTAATGCACACTACTGTAACTGCTAAGGGAGTCGTGAAAAGGTGTATTGTCTTCACCTGCTACAAACCCGATGGTACAATTCTAAACATGCGAATGAATGTTTCAATGTCGAGCATGAATAGAAATCATTGGATTACCGGCCATTGATGTATGTCGTTAACCAATGCGAGGCAACTCACCATTGATGTTAATGAGTGCCAAGGTACCTAAGTACATCTTGCGAAGTGCGAATGGATGTGTTGAGATCAAGCCACTTGCAAGATCTGAAGATCAAGGGACATTGATGTATTCCCATGATTTTCAGCGAGAGAACTTACCATTAAGGCATGCAAGCCTCTAGGTACTCCAAAGGAACTCTAGTTTATTTCCCAGATAAGGTGTTTATGTCGATGGGGCAAGACTTATTGAAAGGTGGGCCTTAAGGAATCCCACATCAGTTAACACAAGCTTGTACAAAAAGATTTGGTAGGACTATAAAGGAAAAGAACTCACGGGCAAGTAGTGTGGATCAGCATGGCTGGGAAATCAATGCAATGTAATCATGGAAAGGGAATGAATTTTATTTAGAAGGCAAACTAGAAGGCGAAATTAAACTAAAAAAGATAAAGGGATGTATGCGAGTCAGAAAAATAGGTGTGCATGAAGTCGTGAAAGATAAGGAAATGGATGATGGGCTTCAACACAAGGATGGTCTAGGCGTTTGGAAGGAAAAAGCGGAGTAGTCATGATGCAAAAGGATCTTTGTGCAATGGAGAATTTCATGATATGTGGAGTGAAGAATTAGTTCCTTGAAGTGTCCAATGATGCATCTTTCATTGTGATTTCGAAAAATCACTTTTGCATTAGATTGTCTTCACTCTGAAAAACTTAGCACCATTCTTGCATAAAAATTGTCACCTTTGTGTGCCATCTCGATCGATCATTCTTGTATGAAGTGACTTAAAAACAAATTATCTTATTTTGAAGAATTTATGAAATGTCCATTTTTTAAATTATTTTTCGAAGTTACACTAACTGTGGATGAAAAGGGTGTCTGTTGAGCTTTCTGCATAAGCTTCTCGTTGACCTACACATAACACCAATCTCATTTCACTTGTTAGTATATGCATCCTAACTTTTGCCCACAAATTCACAAAAAATACTTTTATTGCCCCCCAACTAGAAATATTGCATGTCCCCATGCAATGTACTCATTGATTGTGCAAGTTTATTTTGTTATTATTATTATTATTATTATTATTATTTGTTTTTTTAAAATCAAATTCATCTGCTTGCACTAATAATAACATCCATATTAGTTAACACAAATCTTTGATATGGATGAATAGAGTTTTCCAATTACCTTTGGATCTTGGGCGTGATATCTATGGCACTTGAAAGAATTGCAAAATGGATGATTGTGAAATAGAAGAATCGGTACACAAGCCTCATTGTTTTACACATGAATCAAATACATCAAGAATGTATCAAATAGATGCTGATACCTCCAGAACAGAGTTAATAAACTACATCTAAATTTCCTCATCCACCTTTGAAAACAGAGGGACATGTACAAACAAAGATTTGATGCCATGCTTGGGAGCATACCGAAGTGAGTGATATTATACATAATTACAAACAAACTGACTAGCATCATCAGACAGAACAACATCATATCCTTTATTCACCAAAGCTTGCACAGTTTCTTTGGTTGGTAGGGTTGTCTCTATCGCATGGGAAATGTCACCGTCCTCAGGAAATATGGGAGTCCTCTGAGGTTGCCAACCCATTTCATCAGGGCAGCGAAAATTGGGATTAGGGGCCTGTGAATTTTGCTTCAGACATCGAGAAGTGAGAAAATGGGATCAGAGGGGCCTCCCGTAACTAAAATCCATGTGACAGGATTCACAAAATTTCATGGAGTTGGAGAGAATCCAACGGAGACAATTGTGAACTGGCCGAAGTATTATGTCAATAAATAGGGCTTGACTGATGGAGCCACTCCCAGCAGCTGCAATGTATTGAAGACTTCCAAAGAAGGAATTCTCAGCACTCTCTACACTCTTTTGGACTCGGCTTTGCCGTCGAATGACGGGACAGCTGCTAAATTTCTGTCAAAGTCTGGTAGTGGAGAGCAGATCATTTGGCTACACCTTGGAGTGAATAGTGGGTTTATTGGAGAATCCTGCAAAGGAAAGAATGTAGCATCAAATGTATGACCAAAATCATATTCTGAACGCATTGTCTCAAGTAATGATCGGCAATGTAAATGTTATGCTTCCTGGAGGAGGTTTGGGTGAGTCGCTTATTGAAGTTACCCACTTCCAGACCCATATGGAACTTCATGTGAGTGTAAGCGAAACTTCATCCGGTCATGCATAAGCTTCAAAATAGTCCCATAGGTAATGTCGGCCTGTTGACTTGTTGCTGCTGTACGCGAAGCTGAATATTGATTCAATGGTAGATCCAACAGGAGAAGCAGGGTGACGATCCCCACAAAAGAAATACCCATTACGAACAATGTGATGAGAAACCAAGTCTAGTGCTAGAAGGGCAGCTTAGCGGGTATGGTGTAAGCAATCCTGGGACTCCCCGGTTGCCAATGAACAACAGCTGGATTAGCAAGGCGTCGGAGCCACCGTGCCTTATCTTTTGGTTATCCAAAGCGGACACAATTGATTTATGTTGTAGGTTCACAACCAAATAAGCACTATTAAATTGCATTTGCTCTACTTCATTTGCAACTTTCCCGCATTTATGGGTTTTATGTTTCAGAGGAGAAGATTTCGGAATATGTGTTTACGCAGATAAAGAAAAGCGAGTCACCTGCTGGTAGATCGAATTGCGGGGAAGGGATGGGTGTGAAGACAAATAAAAGTGAGTCAAAAGGTGGGAAGGGGTGTTACAGAGGAGAAATGACTCCATCAATGGCAGATTTGAGTGGGGTGGGTTAAATCACCACCACGGTTAAGTGCGCTATCCTCTTCGGGGATGCATTACAAAAATAATTTTTTTATTTATGTTTTTTTTTTTTTTTAATTTAATGAATAACTAAAGTTTAGAAAGAAACTAAACTTTCTCTTAATTTTTTTTTTATTTTTTTTTTTTACAAATGGACATAATGATTTGCATATTGAGAGATGTTTTTGATGAAGCATATTGCAAAACATGAATTTATTCTTGAAATTAGTCTAAATCATCCCTATTTTCTGATCCTCGTGATCACACTAGGCGCGAAGGAGAGCATACTTATTCTAGGTAGAATCAAAACTAAAAATGAAAACAAACGATGAAAATGAAAGCCTAGCTACTCTATACTAATTAGAATTTACAAATTAGTTACGTGTAGTTAAACTTCCAATGAAGCCATTCACGTAGGAGTAACAAGAATAGATTCAGTACCAATTTTTCAAATGAAAAATGAAAATATTCGAGAGTGAATGAGTCTAGTTGTTGTATTTGTAAATTAACTAAATAAAAATAAAAAGATGAATCTAATCTAATACTTACCAGGATAGCATTTAGAATTATCCTACCACCATTGCCATGTTTCTTGGTTCAAGTAAAGGTTTCCAAAACTTAGTTTAGTTCGATCATCTATGATGCACTCCAAAGAGAGATATTATTTCATTAGTGCTACCCATATTTCTGGATTAGAGCCATCAAATTTGAATATTTTCCTCAAATTCTGATCTAGGCCCACCATCACAAAAAAAATTTGGCGAAAAATTGAAATTGTCACAATTTAGTCAATATTGTTGAGAATCCCTATCATGACAAGTTTCGGACATGGAATGACCATTCAACATCTTCCCATGTAATGGAAATCCCAATCTAGACACTAGAATTTTAGATTCACGCTGCAACTGTCGAGCAATCACAAAAAATTTATGAAAAGAGAGTTGATTTTAAATCAACTATATCTCCCTCATCGAGACTCCAATTCGAGTGATTCTTTTTTGAACTTGGGTATTTTTTCAAAATCAATCTAAATCTGCAATTAGATTCTATAGATTTTGCACCAAAATGTACAGATCTACCACGCAAACTCACTTCCCTAAACAGTGTCTACCACCCAATTGATTTTTAAATCAGTAATATCTCCCTCATCCACACTCTGATTCGGCTGATTTTCTCTTTTCAAATTGAGTAATTTTTCACGAACAACCTAGATATGCAATTAGGTTTTGCAGATTTTGTCCCAAATCATACATATCTGATCTGCAAACTCGTTGCCCTGAAAAATGTTTGCAACACCACTGATTTTTAAATCAACGATATCTCCTTCATCCGAACACTCGTTCGACCGATTTTTTTTTGAACTTGGGTTTTTTTTCACAAAAAATCCAGATTTGCAATTAGATTTTGTAGATTTTGCACCAAAACATACAGATCTAATCTGCAAACTCACTACCTTGAAAAAATGTCTCCAACAACACTGATTTTTACCACTTTTTCCAAACCCTCTTCATGGCGAATCTTAATTTTATAGGGAAAGATGATAGCTTTGCTATTGAAGAATTCATACAAAGACAAAATTTCACATATGGGACACTTTGGAAGAATTCAGTGGTGCTTAGTTTCAAAGATGAGGCTACCAAATGGTGGTTTTCACTTGTCAACAAGCAGTTGACCAAAATTTTAGATCCAGAATTTGAAAGAGTCCTTTTGGAAAAATGGTCTCGTGCTAGAAACAAGGAGAATGAGACACGTAAGGGGTTATTTTCTACTGGTGTCTCCTTATTGCAGGTCCATGGATTGATTCAGAAGGAGAAGATGATTGTGTCTATAAATCCTAGCTACAAGCATAATTTTATCAATGTTAATTTGGCCAAAAAATTGCAAGTTCTAGCCAAACACACTGAAAACACACAGGTTGATGATGAGGATGTTCAAGTTTATAAGGATTTGAAGCTTTCTATGGATAAGTATGTGTTGCATGGTGATTTTTATACTTCAGATATCGATAACATGGATGTTGTTTTGGGATATCCTTGGATGGAATCCGTGGGTACTATCAATATTAATGTGCAAAAGAAATTCCTGAAGCTCTCGTACAAAGAGAAGAAAATTACATTACAGGATATTTCCATCAATAAACAGGTAGAGTCCATGGAGGTTGAAGCAGAAGATGTTCCGGGGACTTACATATCAGATGATGAGCCATTGATGGTCGACAACCACACACAAACATCAAACCACGTACTAGAAAAAACAAGTAGGGCCGGAAGTAGAAAATGTTACATCAGACGGGGACTCAGTGGTTGAAGTAATATTGAAAATTAAGAAACAACAAGAGGCACCACAACAAGTACCAGATACCCATCGGGCTCCATTAGGTGGTCAATTAAAGAAAGACACATCATTGGTTAACAGTTTAGCATATCGCCGCCCACATCACCCCACAAGAAAACAACCAACAAGATGGCAATGAATTAGCCACAAGGACAACAACCCCCGCATGACAAATAGAAATGAATGAAGATCCACCTACTACATATCAACACAGAAGAGCTACCATGGTTAACTTCAATCTCAAGCGAGCAAGGAACTAGCGAGATTGAAGGTTCACCTTTCTCTTGGATGGCTAGATACACGTGCATGGTACCAGTGGACTACTCTTTTGAGTAGATCTTATTATTTTTGTTCTTCGCATGTTTCGGGAATGAAACATGTTAAGGGGGTGGAATGTAGTATACCTAGGGGGGATAATATGGGGTACAAAGGGAGGTACCCAAGGGAATAATGTAATAATGGGATGGGCCATAGTAATAAATAAGGTGGTTAACCCATATTATGTAAAGGGACCATAAGTAGTTAAGCAATAATTTAATAATCCATGGTATTTAAGATAAAGATGGTAATTGAAGGGAACCATGGTAAAATGACCCATGGTATTGTATGTATGAGGCCTATATAGAGGCTAGAGACTCCCCATTGAGAGATGTCAAGGATTATTGTATGAACAGGCATATGGCTTGTGGAGTGTTCTCCTTCCTTAAGGAGTGAATGTATGGTGTTTCCCTAACTTAAGGGTTTCATTAATGAATTCAAGCATTTCTTGGGTTTATTTGCATTGTGTTATATTTCATATCATATCTATAACACAGGTGGGTGACAAAGTTTGGTTGCATTTGCAAATGTAATGCCTTATTGGAGCCTATCAGAAACTTAGACCACTCCGATTTGGTCCTTACACCATTACCAAGGGTGTGGGAGACAACGCATTTGAGCTTAGCATTCCCCCATTCCTTGGCCTACACCCACTGTTCAATGTGGACTGCCTTTGGCTATACTTTCCACCATTACTAGACACACCCGACATTGCAGAATAGCTCACACTGACAAAGTTGAATCTAGATTGCATGGAACATGTTGCAACTAATCATATCATGCACACACAAATCAAACGCATTCGCTAACAGAATATCCAATTGTATCAAGTTTTCAAAGCAAGCCAATTCCTTCACCAGGCCAAGTGGCTCACCAAGGACCAAGTTCAGTAGAAGTTTCCTCATCTCATGGAGGAACTCAATGCAATGGGGACCACCACTTCTTAAGGGGGGAGGAGTGATCCAGGTGGATATTGGTGGCCACTTTCCAAGTCCACTTGGACCCCCACCATTGTTTCTTTCATCTTTTCAGTTTCCTTAATTGTAGCATAGTTTACTATTTTTAGCAGTTTTTCGAGTCCTGAACTTTTGGAGCCATTTGAGGCCCTAAACAACATTTTTTGGGAAACGTGGGAGTAACATATGTCCATGGACTAATGTTTCTCTTCCCAAAGTTGTAGTTTTTGGATAGATCTTTCTAAAGAGATACTGTGCACATCAAACGAAGGTTGTATGCCACAGTTACAAACCTAGGAATTTGATGTACCAAATTACCCAAACGGGACCCACAATTTGGCATTTCATCTTCTAGGATTAGGTTTTTGGATATTTAGGGTTTTCTATTGCTTCTAAACAAAAATAGGCCTTCGAGCCTCATTTTAACACAGTTCAGAGGCATATAGCCGCCACATTGTTTCTAAGAGATAAGTTACCATTGCCCTAGTTGGTTTATTTCCATTGCTATTTGTAAGCATATTTCAATATTTTACATTAATGAAATGAAGCATTATTTCCGCTGCATCTCTGTGTTTGTGGTTATCTCTGTAATTTGTTGTGTTCTTGTTTAAATCCAGAACACTGACCAAATCATGTAATGCATTGACACTTTATGGATATCATTCTTCATCCACCACATCATATTTAAGAGAAAATTCGAAGGTTCAAGCAGTGGAAGACCACATTGAGCATCAACAACAAGTTCTCCAACCCTTAAAGGATAACCTCACTTTGGCATCGAATCAAAAGAAACAACAAGTAGATCAACATTGTAGCGAAATAAGTTTTGATGAAGGCGATTCGGTATCTTTACAGCTATAACCATACAAACAAATGTCCCTTAAGTAAGTTAAGAAGGATAATAAATTATCACCAAAGTATTATTCCCTTACAAGGTGTTGCAAAAGATTGACAACATGGCATACAAATTGGAGCTTCCTCCATCTTCCTGAGTGCATCGAGTTTTCCATGTTTCATACTTAAAGAAGGTTATAGAATGACAAGCTCCTAGTTCAAACAATATTGCTGGAACATGACAAGGAAGGAAAAATCATATTGGAACCTGAAGTAGTCATGAAATCAAGAACCCGACAGCTACGAAATCGATCAATTTCAGTGTATCTCACCAAGTGGAAGAACTTACCAACTCAATATTCCACATTGGAGGATGAGAATTTTATACAGAAACATATAAAACTACTCAAGCGTTAAGGACAACTCATTTTTGGAGGAGAGGGGCATGTTAGGTCCCTATACTACTAGCGTAGCCCCTTATTGTTATTAGTGCAACCCCATTATTATAGTCCCCCTCAGTCTTTCCCCGACTTTTGCTACATCTCGGACTCATCAAGAATCTGTCCAATTCCCATGCTCAGAGCCATGGAAACTCCATCCCGTCTGCAACACGATCAAGCCATTGTCTTGTTACACAAGATTGTACAACCTCTCCACTAGCTCATACATCTCTATGTCACAACAGCATCTACACAACATCCTTTGCTTTGGCACTCCCCCATAGAATGTCCATGAATGACACCTCTACTCGTGGTCTTGTATAATGTCCCTACATAACTATCATGCTCCATGTCTCCAACCTGATGTCCATGACTCTAGTTGTCCATGATGTCCAACCCATGTAGGCTCCATTCCAACATCTAGTCATCTGCATCCAAGTCTATAATCTGTCATAAAGAAGCCTCCTTCCAAAGCCCCTTGCAAATTTGATGTGGTTCCACCCTACCAAGGCCTCCACACCAACCCATCTCCAAGGTTCTCTATAGAGAAAGGAGGGCCAGGAAGTTTCCTCCCTGACTCTCATCCACCCATGTATCGGATTGATGTTGTGTCCTCAAGTATTTGTGCATAGCCTCAATCTCCCCACATGTACATCCAAGCTCCTTGAGCTTGTCCTTTGTCAACTGAAAGTCATATATGCCCATAGCATACCTGCAAAAATCCACTATGCCAGCAGGATCTCTACCTTCGTAATCCTCATCAACCACTGCCTCTGAAGTAGTACTCGGACTCCCTTCTTTCACAACTCCATTGTGAAGATCATCAGTAGAAGATGTCTCTGTCAAGTGCTTCAAGGTTCGTGAGACTGCCTTCTCACTTACTTCATTCTTCCTCACTCTTGCAACGAAGTCAATCAACTTCCCTTCCTTCGTTGTTTGAGTCATACACCCAAGTCCTCTTTGTTCCACATCCTTATGCTTCATATTTGGATCTTTGGGATACAAAGTCATAGAATTCATCCTTGGTCTATACCCCAAGCAACTCCTTCTATTCATCAGCACCATCATGGTTCTTCCTTCAGCTGTGATCAAGAGAATGTCCCCATCCACCATCGATATGGCTTTTGCAAGCTTCATGAAATCTTGCCCCAGCACCATAGAGTGATCATCCATGTCCACGATCCTCAAGTCCAACTTTCCAAACCATGATCCCACTCTCATCTGAGTGTCCTCCATCACACTAAAAATAACTTTCATGGTAGATTTGACTGCTTTGGAAGTACTCAATTCCCTCTCCATCTTTGCTTTCTTCCCAAA
The DNA here is from genome assembly GCA_000404065.3 of Pinus taeda. Classification (NCBI taxonomy): domain Eukaryota; kingdom Viridiplantae; phylum Streptophyta; class Pinopsida; order Pinales; family Pinaceae; genus Pinus; species Pinus taeda. The sequence goes on from APFE031105366.1 coordinate 23,626, forward strand.
AGACTTTGCTGCTTTCTTGCTTAAGAAGCTATGAGTAGCTCCCATATCCACTAAAGCTGCAAATCTCTTGCTTTTCACGGTCACCTGCACAAAACTTAGCTTCAAGGAATCACCTCCTTCTATCTGCTTTATCTTGTGCCTTATATGAGCAACCTTCTTCAAGAATTCAGTCTCAGAAGTGTCAATTGAATCATGCTCCAACTTGACATTCTTCTTAAGGTACTTCACTTCCTTTCTTGGCTCTTCTAGGCAACCCGATCCTGGTCTAGCTTGATTCTCTTCAAGCTTGTCCTTCATCAACCTCTACTTATGTGCACCAACCAAGTGTCCATTGGCTACTCTCATAGAACTAAGCTTCCGAACATTCTCTGGATTGTCTCGGTATTGAGTTCCCAACCTGTCAATGTAGTCAAGTTCTTCCTGGTCAATCACAACGACCTTCTTACCAAGAAGCTTCTTCTTTATCTCTTCCTCAATCTGCTTGATTTTGGCTTCCACCATGGCACTTTTATTCCTTAAGCGGGCCCTTTCATCCAAGATCTCTTGAAGACCAAGACCACTTCATTGGATCTCCTCATCAATTTCGTTGAGTTCAACATCTATCATACTTCTGCATTGGCTTTTGAGTTCTTCAACTTCTCTCCTTAGTTCCGAATAGCTTTCCCAAACCTTCATGTTCTCAACCTTCATTGAAGCCCAGTTAGAACTCCATCGACCCATTTGTTCGAGCACTTTGTACCGGAAGACTTCACCTACATCATGGCTAGATTCACCTATCCTAGGTTCATCTACCATCTTTCCTTTCAGCCTTCTTGACGGTCCCTGCATGGCATGAACCAGTCCTTGTTCCACTTGAGTGTGAAACCAACTTCCTTCACCTACAAGTACCTATCACCACTGTCAGTTCTTCATCAACCCGGCCATCAGCCTGCTCTGATACCACCTATCATGCCCCCAAGCCTACAGTAGTCTTCCAACCGTGCTAGGCAAGGTGCGGCACCACCAAACACTTTCTTTTCACCAATACTTATGTTCATGGACTACGCCTAACCACTTATTACTACTCAGTTTGTGATTCTCAACCAAGTATTATTAATGTGCCTTTATACCAATGAACACCCATACACATTCATTATCAACAACAATTATAAACGATGAACACAATTTCATAGTATAAAGGGAGGGGCAACTCCCTGAACAATGAGTCTGCCCAACAATATATTATACAATAGTTTACAATGTACAAGTATACTTGGAAAGCCCAAGTTTCATACTTAGTCAATTTTACAATCAAGGCAAAAATCGGTTGCCTTCCTTTGTTCACCTTCGCGCACACTTGCACGATGGGTGGGTGCTCACCCGAGCCACCAAGACACCCATGCCAAGACTTAGCACAAACGGGCGCTACACGTTCACCTTGCACGCTTCACCTGATCACCGGGTGCACCTTGCTCGTACCTTCACCCAACACCAAGTGCAACCTTCCACCATGCGACTAGCCCAAGAATGGGCACATGAGAAATTTGCGCCTTCCTCCTTGTATTTGCGCACTTAGAACTGCGTACTACTTCCTTGTGTGAAGATGTGATGATCGAATGTGATCGAATGATGTTAAAACGCTTCAATGTTTCCACAATATATACCAAGGCTTGGGGCTAAGTCCAGCTTCCCAGTGGACTTGCCCAATGCTTTTGCACACCCCTAGAACGCCCAGAACCATGTCGGCCTCCAACATATTGTTCCACGCTCCAAGTGTGTATAAACTCCAATGCTCTCCTCCTCATATGTGCACATATCATCCAAGAGAACATTGCATAAGTTCACTGCATGACCGTCGCATAAGTGTCGCACAATTGCAGCTCACCCTCCAACTGGTCGCTCGCCCACAATCACTCGTCACCCGAACATGGTCGCACTTCGGGCAGAACCGCAGGACGTTACACATTATATTGAAGATCGATATCCAAATCTTGCACTACAAAATAAAATCAACTTCAAAATTTGAAACCAAATCACCCAGAAATGGGCTACTCAAAATGGACAATTATATGCTTTTCATTGTAGAAACACTAATTGAAATAATGAAGGAGGAAAAATAGACAAGAAAGAAACACAACAAATCTTAACTGAATGACCAAGACTAGAAACTGAATAAATTGGAACTGAATGGATTAGAGTTTGTTATTCAACAATGATTCTGCACACACTACATTTCATGGGTGTTTGATATTTTTATATCATGAACCATCGTTACATAACTAACAGATCGGTATCAAACTATCTAGTTACATTTTCCCAAAGTTACTAATCGGTTGTCAAACTAACAAACTCCACCTTGACAACAATTTTCCTACTCTCTTACCCATGCCCATTCATCATCTTTTCTGCAAGCCAAGAGAAGCTAAACACCACCGTAGCTTCTCTACTGTTACTGGCTTTGTGAATATGTTTTCACAATTTTCTCGTGTATTGACCTTTTGAAGAGCTACTTTTCCACCATCGATCACATGTCTCAGAAAATGATACCTTACATCAATGTGCTTGGTTCTGCTGTGATAGGAAGGGTTTGTAGCCAAATGAATAGCACTTTGACTATCACAAAGTACATTCACTTTCTCCTATGTTCTTCCAATTTCATCAACCAGACCCTTTAACCAGATTGCTTCTTTACTGGCATCTGAGGCAGCTATATATTCGGCTTCAGTAGTGGACAAAGCAACTATTTCTTGAAGCTTTGACATCCAACTAATTGCACCACTTGTAAGAGTAAAGACATAACCTGTAGTAGATCTTCTTTTGTCGAAATCACCTGCATAGTCAGCATCTACATATTCGCGGACTGATCCTTCACTACCATTAAAGACGATGCAATGGTCACTTGTGCCTCTTAGATATCGAAGCACCCATTTCACTACTTGCCAATGTTCTTTACTTAGATTTGCCATGAACCTGCTGACAACTCCAACTGCATGTGAAATTTCAGGTCTTGTAGATACCATCACATACATTAAGTTGCCTACCGCATTTGCATATGGTACATGAGACATATACTACTTTTCTTCATCAGCTCTACGACTCAAGGCTGAAGAAAGCTTAAAATGGGAAGCTAGTGGAATATTAATAGGTTTCACATTGTTCATAGAGAACTTTTCAAGTACTTTCTCCACATACTTCTGCTGTGATAACCAAAGCTTACCATTTTTCCTGTCTCTGTGTATCTCTATGCCCAAGATATGTTTTGTTGCTCCAAGATCCTTCATATCAAATGTCCTAGAGAGTTGAGCCTTTAACTTGTTGATCTCTTCCATGATTTTGCTTGCAATAAGCATATCGTCAACATACAAAGCTAAGGTAATGAATATTCCATTGAAACTTTTGAAGTATACACAATGATCATACTCACTTCTTACAAAGTTCTGGCTCACCATGAAGGAATCAAATTTCTTGTACCATTGTTTGGGAGACTGCCTCAGACCACACAATGATTTCCTGAGCTTGCAAACTAATCTTCTACAGTGACCTCGTACAAAACCTTCTGGTTGTTCCATATATATCTCTTCATTCAAATCACCATGTAGAAAAGCTGTTTTAACATCTAACTCTTCTAACTCAAGATTAAGCAACGTAGTTAGTGCCAACACAGTACGAATAGAAACAAGTTTTACAACTGGAGAAAAAATCCCATGAAAGTCTATACCTTCAACCTGAGAATATCCTTTTGCTACTAGTCTCGCCTTATACCTTTCGATACTTCCATCAGCTTTCCATTTCAGCTTGAAGACCCATTTGCATCCAACAACACTCCTCCCTACAGGAAGCTCTACAAGATCCCAGGTATTATTCTTGGCTAAGGAGTCCATTTCTTCTTCCATAGCCACTTTCCATTTTTCGCTATCTGTATCATCTACTCCATCCTGATAACAAGAAGGTTCCCCATCTTCAGTAATCAAAGCAAAAGATGAAGCAGAATCTTCATACCTTTTTGGAATTTTCCTTTCCCTTGTAGACCTTCTTAGAGAAACTGGTTGTTGAACTGGTTCAGGAACTTGGACTGGTTCAGAAGCTTCAACGGCCTCCTTTGTGTCTTCAACACCTTTTTCTCCAGATTTTTCTCCTTCCTTTCGGCTATCACCGAAAATTCTAGCCTCCAACTGAACTCGTTGATTTGGCGATACCTGTTCCTATTCACTTCTTTCAACAATTGATTTTAAGAGAGAGGATTCATCAAATGTTACATCTCTACTAATGACTATCTTTCGCAATGTAGGATCCCACAACCTATATCCTTTCACTACATAGTCATACCCAACAAAGACATAACATTTTGACTTTGGATCTAACTTTGAATGCTGATTTTTAGGAATGAGAGAATAAGCATCACAGCCAAATATCCTCAAATGTGAATAGTCACAAGATTGACGAGTCCAAACTTCTTCAGGAATTTTACAATCAATTGCTACTGAAGGTAATCTGTCAACTAGATAACAAGCAATAGATACTGCTTCTGCCCACAACTCCTTTTGCAAGTTAGCATTGCTAATAATGCTTGTGGCTCATTCCATAAGATTCTGATTCATACGCTCAGCAACACCATTTTGCTGAGGTGTGTAAACAACAGTTTTGTGTCTAACAATTCCCTCATCCTTACAGTATTGTTCAAATTCAACTGAAGTGAACTCACCACCATTGTCAGTTCTTACGCATTTAATAGATTTGCCTGTTCTTTTCTCTACCATTACTTTAAATTGTTTACAAACATTTAATACATCAGCTTTCCTTTTTAGCATATAGACCCAAACTTTTCGAGAGTAATCATCAATAAACGTTAAAAAATACAATGCACCTCCATATGACACAATAGGGGAAGGCGCCCACAAATCAGAATGAATATAATCTAAAACATCTTTACTATTATGATTTCCAACTTTAAATCTCTGTTTACACTGTTTTCCATACACACAATGTTTACAGAAATCTAAATTCAAGGATTTCAGACTAGGAAGAGATTTATGTTTCATCAGTATCTGAAGACCTTTCTCGCTCATATGCCCCAATCGCTGATGCCATAGACGAGTACCTGCTTCTTCCTTTTCTGACACAACCACTGCTTCACTAATCTGAGTACCTCCTTTTAACCTGTAAAGATTTCTGACCTTTTCTGCCTTCATAACCACAAGTGCTCCTTTAAAGACTTTCAAGACGCCATCCTGACCTATAAACTTATAACCATTTGAATCCAAAACTCCGAAAGAAACCAAATCTTTCTTCAAATCAGGTACATGTCTAACGCTAGTTAATGTTCTAACTGTGTTATCATACATCTTAATCCTGATATCTCCCATCCCAATAGTCTGACATGACATATTGTTACCCATAAACACAGAACTACCGTTTACATTTTAATATGAGGTAAACCAATTTCTATGTGGGCAGATGTGATGCGAAGCACCAGAGTCTAACAACCATCTATATAAACCCTGAGAGATATTACATTCAGGTGAAGTTTCATCTATCATACACAATTCTTCAGTAGATAAAACTTCGTCTATCATACGTGAATCAACCTGATTCACTTCGTTCTTCAGGTTTTCGGATTCCTTTCATTTCCAACAGTCCTTCTTCAAGTGTCCAACTTTATTGCAGTTCCAACATTTCGCCTTACACTTCCTTCCTTTCGATTTCAATCTGGAAGTCCCCCTTGGTTTTTCTCCTCTTTCCTTTGAGCGTCCTCTAGCTACCATGGCTTATGATGCAGCTGTTTCAGTGTTGGACTTCCTTCGTACTTCTTCAGATAAGAGATCTCCCACGACTAATTCAAACTTCAAAGAATCAATAGTGCTCAAGCTAATTGAAGTTACGAAATGATCCCATGATTCAGCCAAAGAACACAACAAAGTTATTTCTTTATCTTCTTCCTATATTTTAACTTCCATATCTGTTAATTGACATATTAGTGTGTTAAAAAATTCAAATGTTCTGCAACATTTGAACCTTCTTTCATTCGAAGACTGTATAATTGTCTTTTAAGATAAATTCTGTTGGTCAATGAATTTGTCATATAGAGATTTTCAAGTTTTTCCCACAATCCTGACGTCGTAGTCTCTTCAACAATGTTGAAGAGAACTTCATCCACTAGGCATAGCCGGACGGTACTGAGAGCTCGGTCATCCAAGTCCTCCCAGTCTAAAGTAGTCATGGTTGTAGGTTTCTTAGTTGCCCCATCCAATGCCTTATGCAAACCTTGTTGCACAAGCAGATCCCTAACCTTCAGTTTCCAAAGAGCAAAATTGCTCTTTCCGGTGAATTTCTCCACCTTGAATTTTGCATTCGACATTTTTGCCATTTTACTATTTTTCCTTATAGGTTTTCACTCTTCCAGTCTAGGATTTCAATCTTTAGTCTTTCAACTAGGGTTTATTTCCTTATTTCTCAAAAAAAAAAAAAAATCAATTTAACTTGATAAAACCCTTTGAACAAGAATTTCCTTATTTCCTTTCTTCCAATTTAAAAAAAAAAAAAAACATTTTTCCCTTCAATTTACTCACATCCACCCTTTTATTTACTTTTTGAGGAAAAAAATATTTATGAGACAGAAAATATCCGAATCCACATTTGTTGATCACGCTATTGCAAGGGCAGAGTGTATTCTTCAGCATGCACTTCGTCTCTGGTCATGCCTCCTTCACGCAGAGTCAACGCACAGCAATCTTCTCAGCAAAATGCAAGTCTCAGCACGTTCATTCTACCTCTCAATGTCTTTCATGCACAGCCTAGCAGCCATATGCATAGCACTCCACGCACGCAGGACAAAACAAAGATTTCAACGCTCAGGCAAATTCAATGCAGGGTTCACACATTACTGTTCAATCTGCGTGTTTACCTCTCAACGCCTTTCATGCGCAGTACGCAGACACCTTCAACGCATACCCTGTAGCCACGCAGCAATGATAAAATGCTCACGCCTTTTATGCACATCCTTTCAAGCTTCACAATCTTCACACAGCCAACCGCTCGATCACGCCTCAGTTCTTTCACCACAGGCTTCTTCACGCAGACATCTTCTTCACACAGATAGCGGTTCTTTCACCACAGGCTTCTTAACGCACGCAGCTTCTTCACGCAAACAGCGGTTCTTTCACCACAGGCTTCTTCACGCAGGCAGTGGTTCCTTCACCACAGGCTTTTTCACGCAGGCTTCGATACCATTTGTAGAAATGCTGATTGAAATAATGAAGGAGGAAAAATAGACAAGAAAGAAACACAACAAATCTTAACTGAATGACCAAGACTAGAAACTGAATAAATTGGAACTGAATGGATTAGAGTTTGTTATTCAACAATGGTTCTCCGCACACTACATTTCATGGGCGTTTGATATTTTTATATCATGAACCTTCGTTACATAACTAACATATCAATATCAAACTATCTAGTTACATTTACCCAAAGTTACTAATCAGTTGTCAAACTAACATTCACATCTCTACTAGGAAGCAATCATAATAAATATATATATATATATATATATATATATATAAATATATTATATATATATATATTATATATATATAATGATTTAATAGCCTCATGTTATGAGGTGCAAATAAGTAAGAAATATTTTCATAATAGCCGTAGGAGACAAACCCTAATCCACACGAGTGAGTATGCAAAACCAATGGAATTAAACTAGTGTAATGCAGAATAAAAAATTTAATTAAATAAGGGAAGTAGAAATAGGAAAGGAACCATGGTTTGTTATGTGAGAAAAGCTTATGGTCATGCGTTCCAACAATAGAGAGCCATACCATTGTCAATGTACAAGAGAGTATGTGAAAAGACTGAAATTAAACTAGTGTAATGCTAAATAAAAAGTTCAATTAAATAAGGGAAGTGGAAATAGAAAAGGAACCATGGTTTGCTACCACAAAAAATCTTATGGCCATGAGTTCCACCAATAGAGTGCCATACTAGTGTCAATGTACTCCATGAAATTGCAAACTAATGGGCACTAAGTGTGTCCATACAAATCCCACAACTAATGGCTAACATAATCTCAGGGGTTGCAGCTATCAAACATGTGAGGGATGCATGTAGTTACAGATAATCCCTTTGACACTTTGAATCAGTTTAAATCACAACCTTCCAAAGCTCATTTACACGAAGAATATTAGGATTGGAGTAATTCTCACCCGTCCATTAGAAAAACAATTAAAATTCCTCCTATCCACTCCCCAAATTGAAAAAACAATTAATTTTTTTCTCATTCACCCCTAAGTTAAAATATATATATATATATTTATGGACAAAATATATGTTTATGTATTTATTGATTTAAGGATTCTAGAGATTGGTGAGACTTATGCTAAGCTCAACCATAAAGCCTAACCTCTAAAGTGTAGAGAGAATTGAATTAGCTTACCTCTCAATACCAAAAGTGACCAATTATTCTAACCTTGAGAACTACTTAAAGTTCAGTATTTTATTCAATTATCCATATGTCTACTATTTAGATCAATGTAAATATGAAAAAAAATAAATGTACAATATAAATTATAACATTAATCTCAAAATATTTAATTTTAAATTCTTCCTACAAGTACAAGCTAGTGAATTATTTATCATCATACTAAACCTTAGTAATAAGAGCAAAATAAAATAAAATAATGGGAATTTGAATTTCTAGATTTTCCACCATTGCATTTGTGAGCTTTCATTACTCTCAATAGCCAAGGCCTTGTATCCCATTCTTATTTTACAAATATCTATTGGAATCAATTATTTTAAATTCATAAAAAAGAATACTTAACTTACAAGCATATTGTTATCATGTGAAGAGAATTACTCATATGTTTATTTTAATTTTTGTAATTTTCCTCCCAATAATGTAATTTAAATCCAAAATTAGTTAAAAAATTTAATCCAAAAATTTAGGCCAATATAAATTTTCCCTCCTATCCCAATTCTCTAAAATTTATATTAGAACCTAATATTTGTATTTTAGTTTTGAGCTCCTTGCTTTGAATCACATTCCAAATTATTTATTTACTATTGATATATGGAAAAAGTAATGTTTTTAGTTTTAATTTTGAAATTTCTTCATAATTTTTTTTTTTTTAATTAATAATATTTTTTCCTTTTTCTCTATTTATGTCATCATATGCATTTAAAAATATTTAATTTTTAAGTATAATTTTTAGCATCAAAACAAGGCTTATCTTATTACCATCTTTCCAAGAGTCAGATAAGAAAAGTTAAGTTCTAGGTGAAAACCTAGATTTCATTTCATTATCTTATTTCACATCTTGTAAAGGGAAAATTTTGAATTGGTTTTTTTTCATCTTTATAGATCTCATGCAACACATACATGAATTGGTAATGTGTTGATGTCTTTCACAACAATAAGAAAATAATGTTTTGATGTCTTTCACAACAATAATTAAAATAGAAAGAAAAGAGGAGGGCAACCATGTGTAATCCTTCTTAAATGATGGATAGGTGGGCCATTCATAATAATGGAAAAAAAGATTTTTCTTGTATAACTTGTTATGCCAAAGCTAAAACTATGATAAAATCCTAAATGTATAAGAATTTGTGATATGAAAAACCAATTCATCTAATCAAAAGATATGGAAAGATATACTTAAATAATTAGAACTTTTAAGTTGCTTGTTTTTCATTTGAGTTCACATCTTCCTATGCTACCACAAAGTTATGGATAGATTTCTCAACAATATAATGAACCAAACTATTCTATATAAATATCAAGAAAAATAAATTATTTCATAATTTATTGATATAATTTGTTAAAAGCCATCGCAAAAGGGTGTGGTTATAAAACTCTTCAAGTGAGAAGGTTATTTTTATGGTGAAAATCAAAACTAAGAATGTTTTGTTAAAAGTTTTTAACATGTTTCCAACTCAACCACTTTATCATAAGTCTTAGAATAATTTAATAGGAAAATCATAGCATCTAGGGATTTTATTTTTTTCGAAGATTTGGAAAGTAAAGAAGTTCTTTTTTAAAGCTTTTGTAATATTGATAAAACATCCCAAAATTATTGTGATTATGGGTAATCTTGGTATAGTTTTTCTAGTAACCTATTTAAATAGAATGGAAAAATACCTCTTGAGAATTTTGTTTCATTGGGGCAGTATTCTCTCTATTGTCCAAAAATCTTATTTTCAACCAATATTCCTTACTTTAAGGTCTTCATTTTTCTTTCTCTAGAGTAATTTCTTCCCCTTTAATCTTTCAAAAAGTTTTATCTTTCTTTTTGACTCTCTATCTTATAACCATAACCTTATGTGATATAATAGCAATTTATAATTTCTTTAGTTCACTTCAATATCCTATCATTCTTATTATTTTTTTCCATAAACCAATTAATTGTAATCTTCATTATGCCTTTTGGATTTTATTCCAATTGTGTTAAAAGTGATTTATTAAGATATGAAGCCAATTACTTCCACACTTGTTTTATTCTATTTAAAAAAACTATTGTTCTTTATCCCTTTAAGATTTAAGTGGAAATGGGTGGGATGCGTTTTTTTGTGTTGGATCCACTTCAAACAAGATTTTGGTTAATGTCTCCTCCAAAAGACACATAAAGAAGATTCTAATTTAAGAAGTTAGTTGATTAAAAATTAATTTAGCTAGTATGCAATTTGGGCTTCCCTTATTGTATTTTTCCCCTAAGTTCAAGTTATTTTAATAACTTATATGTCTATAAGTCCTACTATTTTCATCTTTTGTTATCGAGAAACCACATAGTTTTTCTAAGTGAGATAACAAAAACCTCTTAAATCCTTAGAGTAGAATTCAAATTTCCTAATCTCTTTTCTTAATATATTATCCTAGAATATTAGCAAAACTAAATTCAAAAAACAAATATTTCTTAACTTTTTCTATTTATTATTAATTCTGCCCCAAAAAAAATATTATAAATCTTAATCTTTAATTCCCACTTACCTTAAAGCATTTTATGATTTAAAGCTAAACATAATTTTAAATTATTTTTATGACATTTTTTAAATTAACTCATAAATAATTATAGCTAGTAACTATTTAATCCTATTTATTAAAGATAAAATAACTACCCTAAATTTCATTCATTACACCAATAGCTTAAAACTATTAAAAATATCTGCACTGAAAATGAAGTGGAGAACTAATATATCTGCCTAGAAATGATACCAATAGCGCAAAACTATTAAAAATATGTGCACTGAAAATGAAGTGGAGAACTAATATCTCTGCCTAACCATCACAATGCAAAACTTCAATGAGGGAAGTATTTTCGGAATAAGAGATTTTATGATATTCAAAGTGTATATTTTCAACTAACACTAAAAGGATGAATATAAAGACACTCAGACATATATGTAACAATCAGAGAGATATGAGATCGGATAGAAGTAAAACAGATCATCTCATAAATTATGTATTTTCTTTTTATTTTAAATTGAAAAGAAAGCATCTTCTTCTTTAAAAAATATATTTTCAGCTAACACTTGTAGATTTAGAAACAATGATAAATGATAAGTCATTGTCGCTAACGTTTCCCTTACGTTTATGGAGAAAGTCAAATGCTGAGTAAGTCGTTCAGAGAAATGATGAGTCATTGTTGCTGATAAGTCATTGTTGAGAAAGTAGGAGGCTGAGTCTGTCGTTCAGTTCACATCATAAATTGAAGAAGCATTTACTTCAGCAATCAAAATTTACTTCAGCATCTACTTATCAATATGAGGTTTAACCAAAATTTGCTACTCTGCATATAGGAACAAAATTCCAACTATAACTTCTGGTTGTTGAACAAACTTCCAAGTATAATTTCTGGCTGTTATTGTCCATATGAATGTATCAAAATTGTAAATTTAATAATATCAAATCATCCCAATCATCCAATTCCATGATAGATAAAATGTGAAAAGAAAAAATATAAAATAATCAGAAATCCTGAAAAAATAATATCAGCTCATCCCATTCTATCATAGATGGAAAATGCATTAGCTACATTAGTAATTCAAACTAAAAACTAAGTTTATAGTTCATTAGTAATTCAAACTAAAAGTTAAGTTTATAGTTGAGCTAAAATTTATTGGATTATATAAATAACATAATCATTTTTAATTATTGCTTCTACCATCTTAACATAGAATTGGATATAGATTTTTTTTAATGTACTCAGATAATTATACAACTGGTCCTTACTCGCATATACATCCATTTCAATAACCAATAAGCACTCCAATACCTTTACAAAGTTTTCATATCGAAAGAATTGCCAATAAAACTACCCCACGCAACCATAAATTTCACATTGATTTGTACGTTGTTTTTTATTTTTTTAAATAGTAAACCATCATTGCTGATATCATTTCTCATCTCATAAGAAATAAAGCCCTTATTTAACAGCTCCATTGCCAAAATTTAGAATAATAAACGTGGCCGTCTGGCAAAATTATATAATAAATTTAAAAAATCAAATGTGATGAACACGGCACCCCGTCGAGCTGAAATCATCAAACCACCTCACACAAAAAAAACCTAAAAGTTCTGCTAAAAAACCTAAAAAACTATATGTTTGGATGTCAAATTAATAGTAGTAAACCGATTTCGGCTATTAAAAAAATAATTAAATATTTTTACAGTCAAACCTCTTTTTTAACGTAGGCTTGCCAAATTTCCACATTTGTGTGGGTCCCGAAATTCCGCCATTGAATGAGCCAAAATCCATGAAGTAAAGAGAAGATTCAATGATTGGGCCGGATTTGACCGAAAAAAGCCGCGGAAAACTTTCAAAAAGCGCGTATAGACTACTGCATTAATAGTACTACATTTCGGCATTAAAAAATAATTTATATTTTTTACAGTCAAACCTTTTTTTTAACGTAGTTTGCCAAATTTCCACCATTTGTGTGGGTCCCGGCAAATTTACCGCTCAGTGCATGACGCCAAAATCCATGAAGTAAAGAGAAAGATTACAAGTAAGCCGCTGCGACTCCAAAACCCTAATATATGGAATAAAAGAACACGAAGACTATATTATTTCTGGATTCAGCTTTTGGAAAGTAAAATCCTCTTACGTAAGATGTACGTCGGGAACTTTCATTTGTACTCAATAGACAAAATACACTTTAATTTACTGAATATATTTTTGGGTGAGAGAGTATCAAACTGTAACCGACAATTCTTCTGGTCAACCGATCCTAATGTAACGAATTAGTTTGAAGATGGTTTTCTAAAATACTTGTTTTTTAGTAAACAAAATAACTAACACGATTACATTTGTTATATTGAACCACATCCTTATCAGATTCAATGTTAGAACAGTCTCGATGAACTTTGTGCTCCTTTCCCTTATTGGATCCTCCCAATGTTTTCTTTTTATTCAGTTTTTTTATTACTACAATTTCATAGGCTGTGAGAGTACCATGTAGCTGAAAAGAGAGTATCATGTGGCTGAAAGATGTTGGTATATCTCGGACATTGTAATTTACTAGTAGAGAGGTCTAAACATCTACCCCTAGGGACATGAGATATGCCCCCATTCTTACTTTCCAAAAGGCATAATTGGCTCCATCAAGGACGGGTACCTTACTCGAGTAAACTTCTTGACTCTCTTTTCTATTCCTAATTCATTAAGGATCTAACATCGAGTGGTTAAATTGTTACTGAAGGAACTTGGATCTCATACCAATTGTTGGAAGAGGAGTAGTTTGAGAGGGGAGAGGGGTGAATCAGTAATTTAAGAAACAATTACTTTTCTTTTCTTATTGTACTTTCTTATAGGAGAGAATTGATTCATGAACCATTAAATTACTAAAATTTTAGATATAGAGACTCAAACAACAATCTCATGTAAAGCATACATTTGACACAATGTTTTCAAGTGGAAACCGAGAGGGAAAAAGCCACCAATTTTTTGTTTGTTTTAAGATGTAATTTAAGGACCAACTTAATTACATCTCTTTATGAGAACCCACTCACTCGATGCACCAACCCCTTCTATTTGAGCAAGTACCAACTTGCCAAGAGGCACCAACCTCTCACTGCCACTATTTTACTTTTTCATACCATTTTCAAACTGAAAATAGAGGCATATAACATTACAAGTACCATCTAATGGTTGTTTGGAGATACAATTTCTACACTCTTCTTTCTGAACACATGTGGAAGTCCTCCCCTTGTTTCTTTCTATGTGTTCTGCAATTTTCTCCTATGGATCTCCATTGTTTTTAGCACATCACTACCATTACAATACTATGCACCAATTTCTTAACCCACAACTATGCTCTTACTTACTCTCACGTCTAGTCACTCTCCACATTAGCTCAATGGAGGTTCACAATTTTGTTCATGTGTTGCTCTTGGCTCGATGTACTCACTATCATCATCAAATCTACTCGAATGTGTACTACTGGCATGGCTCCCCATCCTTTTGTTTAAACACACTTCCCCTGTGTTATCACTGCATTCATGATAAGAGGAATGGGCGATGATCACTTCTTGTCTCATTGGAGGCACTCCATGTTGTGTGTTAAATCTCATCTCTCCTTACATATTTCATATAGGCTCCGCATGATCATTGATGGCTCACATTAAATCTCAGTTCTCCTTACACATTTCATAGAAGCTCCCCGTGATCATTTACGGCCCACACAGACTTAGCTCGACATTTTCATGGCACCTATGTTCTTCATTTGTCTTTATAATGCATGCACGGGAGTTCTTCGAAGAACAACCTTACTAAATTGCATTCAAAGCCACAACTGTTGATTCATACATCTTTAATACACCTTTGTATTGTTTTTTTATTAGCGGATTTTTACTATAAGACACTATCGGAGCCTTTTTCATATCGATGCTTTTATGCATAAAATCCATACAAAACAACGAACTCTTGTAGTCCTTAGCCCCTTATGTATAAACCCCTCTTTGTGTTTGCCCCCATAGAACTGAGGGTTCTGACCGAGGGCTCATCCTTAAGGTGCTAAGGCCTCTAGACCACCAACGGGGGCTATATTTCCTTTGTCGGCCCCTTACACATTTGTTTCATAAAACCAACATTTTATACCCGAGGATGCCATTTATGATAGAATTCTTTATATTACAACTATACAAGTCACCAAGGATCGTTGACCGCCGATTTCTAAAGTGATGTCATCACGTGCCACATGGCGTATTTCGACCAGTGACACGTGTCACCAGATTATAACCCATTAGGCCATCCAAAACCCTGAAACAACCTCCCACATGTTCCTCCATATCGTGATGTCATGCTGACATCAGTAACAACCTCACATATCGAAACCAATCAAACGATGCCATGTGTCCTCATTGGAGCTCTTATGATGCTGCCATGTGTCCTCATCGTAGCTTTTATTATGATGCTATATGTCCTTATTGAAGCCAACTAAACACCTCCACGTGTCCTCATGGAGGAGAGAGAAAAAGGCCCTATCATTCTTGGTTTTGCAACAAATTCCTTTGTAAAAAGTTTTTTGCCTCTCACGACGATTTAACACTAGAGGTCTCAATCCTAGTGTCACTTTTGAAACATCGAACATTGATTGCCAATGCACCACTGTGTGTCAATACACCACTATGTCAACCTCTCATATCGCGATTGTCGATATCGCTAATCGCATATCACATATCGTTGTTGCACTTCACAACAGAACCTTTGATCATCGATTGCAATTTGTCAGGACCTCCGATATGTGATATCGGAAATCACTAATTGATGGTTAACTTCTGCCATGAACTGAGCCTTGAATCCCTCAATCAACGATTTCTCGGACATCCGATCTCCGATATTCCTCGCTGCATGAGGCTTGAATCACCCTAAACTCTAGCAAGCCATATATTTCGAACCGCAAGTCCACTTTTGGACTTCCACATACCGTTGGAGAGCTCTTCGAGAAAAATTTCTAATGATAGGATTATGATTAGCCACTGAGCTCATCTCCTCCCTCAAAAGATGGCTCCAAAGTCTCTACATAACATAGAATCACAACCAGCAAGGCATGAAGCCCCATCATCAGGCTGAGCCTTGTTTGACATCACTGTCGACACTTGCATAGCCATTGACCTTCATACCATAAAATGTCCAACATGTTCTCCACTTCAAATAAAAATGGAACAATCAACATAGAATTTTTCAAACTCGCGAGACATGAAAAAGGTGTCGCTAGTCTCTTTTCAAAGATTTTGAAGCTCTTCTAAATTAAATTATTTGAGGCAGCAAGAAAAAAAAATATGGAGAAAATCAATCTACACATTACCCCAATTCCTTTCATTTTGCTTGAGGTTGATCGCACAGCTCATCTTCCTACGACCTCAATGCTAAGCACAAATTCAAATCATTGGTCACTGAAAAAAATGTCTTTCAATTTACGCAACATTGAACAGAAGAAATATGCTCTGCACTTGCTCGACAACTTCACTAGTCAATAAAGAAGACCATCGATGTAACAAAATGTTGGCAAAAAATTCGTTGAGGCCTTAACATTCTTCTCCTATGAATACATGCATATCAAGCAAGGAACTCCTCAAGATTCAAAATTTCTCTTTAGCCTTCAAGCCCCTGAGATAATACAATAAACATTCTTAAAACCCACACCGTACCTTACTCTAGATTGAATCTAAGAAAGGATGAATCACCAGAATAGAGAGGCCATAAAACTAGTGGCTCATTATTCAACATAGCACATAACCATGCTTCTTTGATACCACTATAAAAAACACACAAACTCAAAAGCAAATAAAGTGTATATTATGTGATCTCAATCAATGATGCACAATATGTACATATTAATAAATACAGGAAATAGTTGAATTAGTTTCTAGGTCTTCTTGGACTCCAGTAACCACACAAATTAACACAATCCTTAACCCTCGGGATTAGTTGTCTAATAGTTTGAGTGCAGAAATATTCTCTCTATTTTCCAAAAGACCCTACTTGCAACCAAAATACCCTACTTTTACATCTTCATTTTCTCTTCCTCTAGACTAATTTCTTCCCCTTTAATCTTCCAAAGAGTTTTATTCTTCCTTTTGACTCTCTATC
Source organism: Pinus taeda (assembly GCA_000404065.3). Lineage (NCBI taxonomy): Eukaryota > Viridiplantae > Streptophyta > Pinopsida > Pinales > Pinaceae > Pinus > Pinus taeda. The sequence goes on from APFE031105366.1 coordinate 40,698, forward strand.
ATATAACCATAACCTTCTATGATATAATAAGAGTTTATTATTTTGTTATTTTCATTTAATATCCTATCATTATTATTATTTTGTTTTTGTAAACCAAGTAATTATCATCTTCATTATTCCTTTTGGATTTTGTTTGAATTGTATTGGAATTGATTTATTAAGATATGCATCCAATTACTTCCACACTTATTTTATTTTAGTTAGAAAAACCATCATCCTTTATCCCTTCAAGATTTAAGTTGAAATAGGTGGGATGTATTTTTTTTTTGTGTTGGATCCACCTCAAATAATATTTTGGTCAAAGTCCCCTCCAAAAAATACATACAAAAGATTCTACTCTAGGAAACTAATTGATTAAAAAATAATCTAGCAAGTTTGCAACTCGGACTTCCCTTATTGTATTTTTCCTCTAAGTTCAGGTTATTTTAATAGGTTTTATCTTTATAAGTCCTATTATTTCAATATTTTTAATGGAAAAATCTAAAATCTATGTGAAGCACAAGTCCCCAAACTTCTTAAATCCCTAGAGTAAAATTCAAATTTCCTAGTCTCTTTTCTTAGTATCTTATACTGAAACATCAACAAAGCTAAATTCAGATCAATCTAAATGCTTTCACAAGTATTTCTTAACCTCTTCCATTTATTATTAGTTTCGGCCCAAACAAATTGACAAAATTCTTATAAATCTTAGTTGATCTTTAATTCCCACTTACTTTGAGGAATTGACTATTCGTCTATAATATAGGGGGGAACATCATTTTAAATCATTCTTCGAGCATTTTTAAATGATCCCCATCAATAAATATAAATAAGACCTATTTAATCATATTTATTAAAAATAAAATGACTACCTTAAATTTCATGGCACTGAGAGGCGCATTCTACATCCCAATATGACCCTGATGTGTAAGTATGTCCGTGCTTAAAGTTAAATTTTAATTAATGTCTTTCGACATAATATATAATATATATATATATATATTATATATATATATATATATATATATATATATAATATATATATATATATAATATAATATATATATAATATATCTATATATATATATATAAATATATATATAATAATAATAATATAATTAGAATCTTAGTAATTTTTATGTTCTCTTTCCTAATAAATAATAAAATGAAATATATAAAATTAATGTTGAAATGAAACAAAAATGAAAATAACCATATATATAAAAATAATAACAATACCCTTGGATGCGGGTGCATAGACAGGATTCAATTCTAATGGGACAGGGGTGGGGTGAGGTAGGACGACACTTGCCTACCCACTACAGAATGGATACATGGTTAATGAACACAAGCTCTCGATATTTGGAAAGTGCAGGGTTCATTTGTTTCATGTCAAGTGGCTCTGAATCTCCCATCCTGTCCAACGCTCTGGTTAATGACTTCACATGCTCTGGCTCATCTCAGAACTTGGCTCTATTCATTGCAATAGTAATGGCAGATGCTTATTGAGGCATGAAGGAGGCAGATACTTTAAGGCTCACCTATGAGCTTGATGTGGAGAAGCTTTCGTCAATTCATCCGCATAATTATCCCGCTTCTGTCTCAGCAATGCTTTCTATATGTATAATGTTGGCTCCGTCATCTCTACTGCCTCTTGTAGCGTGAAAGCAGAGTATTCTCTGAAGCTTTGCTCTGGTCTTTCTGCAGAGCTGCTTTTGTCATTCCCTTGGGCTTTCTCTTAGGCCTCTAACCTTTTCTTTGTCGTTCTTCTGATTTGCTTTGGCCCTGTCATTGTTGTTGCCCTGCCTTGCTTCTCTCCTATTGCTTTTGTCTCCCCAATGCCTCGTCGGCAACATAGAATGCGGTCCCGTAGGGGCCATCCTCGGCGCATGCCTTCCAGCCCTTCCTCTGACTTGCCTTCCCTTTCCAATGATTTCTCTGTCGACCAGTACCCTCACACCTGAAGTGGGAGAGGGCATCTTCTTGCCTCCAGCCACTATCCTGTGCCTTCTCCCTTATCTGGTTCCGCTCTCTTCACCTTCAACTGCTCTCTGAACCGCCCAAGGATTACTACTCACATTTCGGTGGTCTTCCATGAGGAAGCCTAGGAGGGGGAATCTAGCTCTCATCAGGAGGGCCCTGGCTCTATTACTATTCCGACTTAAAACTTCCAGATGGGGATTGGCAGCGCATCTTTGCAAGCTCCAAATGCTCAAGCTCGCAGAGCTCAGGCGGTGGTGATGTCGCCGGCTGAACTTGTTCCTTCCAATTCTGAAGCTTCTCTTGCAGGGGATATGCCTAATACAGGTTGGTGTCGTATAGTTGAATAAACTCCAGATGATTAGTCTGCTCACTATTTCCTTGCTAACGTGCCATGCGGCCCATACTACTGGGCAAGTTTTTGTTCAAACTGCTATGTGGAATTTTAGTTTATTTTTGAATTTTTATAAACTCTGCAATATCAAGAAGAGCATAACTTGTTCCCCTGCATGGGTTCTGATAACGGGTTTAAGACTGAGCTCACTCACATGGGGCAGTCTCCTTCTATGCTTATCTTGACAACTATGCCTCTCTTCAGGGCAGTGTTTTTGAATCTGGTCACGTTGTAATTTTACTCCCTTTATGTTAATAGATCAATCTTATTTAGAAAAAAAAAATAATAATAACGATACAATTATCTCATGCCTTTAGATAAAAAAATTACAATACAATTAACACATGCCTTTAATAGTTCTTTTATCATATATATTGAATTTGAATGGATCATAAACTTATCTTCAACAAATTATTTTACCACATTAAAATTCCAAATTAGGTAAAATTTTAAACATCTTTAGTCTTTACTAAAGCCACTACCATTTCTTAAATAAAAGTAAAAAGGTTAATTCAAGACAAACGATCAAAATATTTTCGTAAATTCTTTTAATTAATTATTTGTAAAATGAATCTTTAAAAGGAAAACCATATATTTAGATATATTAAAATCTATATACACATAAATATTCCCACGTCAAAGTTGTAATATTAAAAAATATTCATTTGATGTATTTTTATTATAAATTTTGTTACATGCCATGTAAAACGTCATATAATCTCATATTAATATTGAAATATCATATTCATATTAATAATATTATTAAATCTAATATTAATATTAATATATTATAATATTAATATTATTCAACTTAATGATTTTTAATTAATACAATATTAAAGTTAATATAATATTAGCTTTTTTTATATTATAATGATATATATTAACTCTAGATATATATGGGAGGTAAGAACAAAGACATAGAGTGATAGAGGAGGAGAGATAGATGGAATGAGAGAAAGGAGGAGAGAGCGAGGGATAGAGAGATGCAGTTGGAATGACAAAAAGGGAGGGAAGAAGAAAGACATAGTGAGAGAAAAGTTAGAGAGAGGAGTGAAAATGAAGAGATGGAGAGATAATGTTTATGCTTCAGAGTGAGATAGAGAGACAAAGAAGGAGATATTGAGAGAAGGCAAGGGGGTTGGGGGGGACGGGGAGAATGAGAGAGGGATGAGATAGTGAGTGAGTTGGAGGGAAAAGAGAGAGAGATTTGAGGGGGAGAGATAGAGGGAGGTGGGAGAGAAAGGAAGAGAGTGAGGACATGAGGGAGAGGAGGGGAGAGAGAGAGGGAGGTAAGAATAAAGACACATAGAGAGAAATGCGGAGAGAGTGAGAGGGAGTGATAACATAGATGGGGAGAGAGGAGATCATGAGGGAAGAGAGATGGAAGTTGGAAGAGAGGGACAGAAGAGGAAGATAGAGAGTGAGGGAGAGGAAAAGGGAGAGATAGATATATAGATATGGAGAAAGAGTGTTTATGTTTTTGGGGTGTGTTGGGTGAAAATATGTTCATTTAATTCTGTTGTAGTACTTTCCCAACTATTTAATTTGTCAATCCGAGGTACATAGACTTATGAGGCACACGCACTATATATGATCCACCTAAGTGGAACTAATTTAATCTAAATTTCTGAAATCAAATTAATCTAGGAAGGCATTGAAAAACTAACTATGAAAGGAGGAAATTGCCTAAAGGAAAAGCAATACAACATGTGAAGAATTGAATGACAAACAACATATGTGAGATCACAACAATAAAGCTATTATATTACAAGAATCAAATTACAAATCATGAAAGTGTAACAATTAAAGAATATGAGTCAAAGCTAATCTCCATTCTCTATTATTCATTATTCATTCTTCCTTCCCTAAAATGAAGAGAGAGCACTCTCTTATATACATGAGGAAGATAACCTTCTCATAATTACATATCCAATATTCTCTCAAGCACTCTCAACTATTTTCCCATTATTACAAGATATGATCCCACAAATCTCTCAATCATTTTTAACTACTTTCCCATTATTACAAAATATGATCCCTTTGAATTCTCCACAAATATCTCACATATCTTGGATAAGATATGCCAACCAAATCCTCCATGATTTTCTCCTTAGGAATAGGCTTGCATAGTTATCTCCTTAATATGGTGGAGGAGATATGGATAAGTCTCTTGGAATTAATTCTTCACATATTTCCTACACACCACAAAACTCACATATTCTTGAGATATATATAGAAATGTGTATATTTTCTAATATTTAATCATAAATTCACTTGTAATACAAAAATGAATAAAATGGAAAATAAGAAGGTGAAACCCAAATGTATGTATGAAAATGATATGATAAAAGTTTAATGGGATGATCAAATGTAAGGAATAGTGAAGAAAAAGGTGGATGAAAATATGGCATTTCTGAGTCCCAACATCCTCCCCAACTAAACTTGTTGCATGTCCTCATGCAACCATGCATGGGTCTCTTTAAGAACATTTGGCATCTTGAACTTTGGCTTTACATGATGATGTCTTGTAATAATGAATGTTTCCAGGATGTGTAAAATACATGAGTAACAATTTACATTTTCTTATGGTTGGTTCTTGTGTGACAACCATGAATACAAAGAATGTTGGATCTTGTGTTAACAACATTCATTTCATTTTCTATTCTCTTTTCCTCAATAATAATGTAAACACTCACTGGAAATGATAATGTGCATAAGAAAGCCCTTTTGTAATATTAATGAAGCATGCCAATATTGCGTATGAAGCAAAGTGCAACAAAGTATCATTGGAAAATAAATGTTGGTGAATGGTAAATGGAGTGATAGTGGTGAAGAAATGGAATCATGGTAGTGAATATGTAGTGAATATAGTTCTTCCCCCCCAACTAAATTGATAGCATGTCCTCATGCAACTTGACATGTCTCATGAAAGGAAATGTAGCATGGTGAGGGAATTTTCCAAAATATTCAAGTTATCATATAAGGAATTGCATGATTAAAGATTAGAAAACAACATACCTCTATTTACCCAAGAATGATGAGCTATGCAATAGGAATGTAGCTTCTGCTGGATCAGGAGAATGTGACTGATGTTGTTGTAACTGGATCTTGGGAAATGGAGGAATCTAAATGTTGATGCTGAATCATGGAAAAGATAAACGCTGAAAGTGGAACTATGGTACTCTCATAGATCAGAATGCATACTGCTGTAACTACTAGGAGTCGTGAAAAAGTGTATAGTCTTCACCCGCTACAATCCCGATGGTACAATTCTAAACATGCGAATGAATGTATTGATGTTAAGCATGAATAGAAATCATTGGATTACTGACCATTGATGTATGTCGTTAACCAATGCGAGGCAACTCACCATTCATGTCAATGAGTGCCAAAGTACCTGAGTACATCTTGCGAAGTGCGAATGGATGTGTTGAGGTCAAGCCACTTGCAAGATCTGAAGATCAAGGGACCTTGATGTATTCCCATGATTTTCAGCGAGAGAACTTGCCATTAAGGCATGCAAGCCTCTAGGTACTCAAAAGGAACTCTAGTCTATTTCCCAGATAAGGTGCTGATGTTGATGGGACAAGACTTGTTGAAAGGTGGGCCTTAAGGAATCCCACATCAGTCAACGCGAGCTTGTACAAAAATATTTGGTAGGACTATAAAGGAAAAGAACTCATGGACAAGCAGTGTGGATCAGCATGGCTGGGAAATCAAGGCAATGTAATCATGGAAAGGGAATGAGTTTTATTCAAAAGGAAAACTAGAAGGAAAAAATAAACTGAAAAGGATAAAGGGATGTATGCGAGTCAGAAAAATAGCCGTGCATGAAGTCGTGAAAGATAAGGAAATGGAAGATGGGCTTCAACAGAAGGATGGTCTAGGCATTTGGAAGGAAAAAGGTGAGCAGTCATGATGCAAAAGGAACTTTGTGTAGTGGAAAATGTCATGATATGTGCAGTGAAGAATTAGTTCCTTCAGGCGTCCAATGATGCATGTTTCATTGTGATTTCGAAAGATCACTTTTGCATTAGATTGTCTTCACTCTGAAAACCTTAGCACCATTCCTGCATAAAAATTGTCACCTTTGTGTGCCATCTCCATCGATCATTCGTGTATGAAGTGACTTAAAAACAAATTAGCTCATTTTCAAGAATTTATGAAATGTCCATTTTTTTAAAATTATTTTTCAAGTTCCACTAATTGTGGATGAAAAGGGTGTATGTTGAGCTTTCTGCATAAGCTTCTCATTGACCTACACATAACACCAGTCTCATTTCACTTGTTAGTATATGCATCCTAACTTTTGTCCACAAATTCACAAAAAATACTTTTATTTCCCCCCAACTAGAAATACTGCATGTCCCCATGCAATGTACTCACTGATTGTGCAAGTTTATTATTATTATTATTATTATTATTTTAAAATCAAATTCATCTGCTTGCACTGATAATAAGATCCATATTAGTTAACACAAATCTTTGATATGGATGAACAGAGTTTTCCATATACCTTTGGATCTTGGGTGTGATATCTATGGCACTTGAAAGAATTGCAAAATGGATGATTATGAAATAGAAGAATCGGTACACAAGCCTCATTGTTTTCCTCAGGAATCAAATACATCAAGAATGTATCAAATAGATGCCAATACCTCCAAAACAGAGTTAATAAACTGCATCTGAATTTCCTCATCCTCCTTTGAAAACAGAGGGACATGTACAAACGTAAATTTGATGCCATGCTTGGCAGCATAGCGAAGTTAGTGATAGTATACATAATTGCAAACAAACTGACCAGCATCATTAGACAGAACAACATCATATCCTTTATTCACCAAAGCTTGCACAATTTCTTTGGTTGGTAAGGTTGTCTCTATCGCGTGGGAAATGTCACTGTCCTCAGGAAATATGGGAGTCCTCTGAGGCTGCCAGCCCATTTCAACAGGGCAACGGAAATTGGGATTGGGGGCCTGTCAATTTTGCTTCAGACATCCAGAAGTGAGAAAATGGGATCAAAGGGGCCTCTCGTAACTAAAATCCATGTGACAGGATTCACAAAATTTCATGGAGTTGCAGAGAATCCAATGGAGACAATTGTGAACCGGCTAAAGGATTATGTCAATAAACAGGGCTTGACTGATGGAGCCACTCCCAACAGCTGCAATGTATTGAAGACTACCGGAGAAGGAATTGTCAGCACTCTCTACGCTCTTTTGGACTCGGCTTTGCCGTCGAATGACGGGACAGGTGTTGAATTTCTGTCAGAGTCTGGCAGTGGAGAGCGTATCATTTGGCTGTACCTTGGAGTGAATAGTGGGTTTATTGGAGAATCCTGCAAAGGAAGGAATGTAGCATCGGATGTATGACCAAAATCATATTCTGAATGCATTGTCTCAAGTAATGATTGGCAATGTAAATGTTATGCTTCCTGGAGGAGGTTTGGGTGAGTCGCTTATGGAAGTTACCCACTTCCAGACCCATATGGAACTTCATGTGAGTGTAAGTGAAACTTTTCCAGTCATGCATAAGCTTCAAAATAGTCTCATAGGTAATCTCAGCATGTTGACTTGTTGCTGCTATAGGCGAAGCCGAATACTGATCCAATGGTAGATCTAATAGGAGAAGCAAGGCGGCGATCCCCAAAAAAGAAATACCCATTGCGAACAATGTGATGAGAAACCAATTCTGGTGCTAGAAGGGCAGCTTAGCAGGTATGGTGTAAACAATCCTGCGACTCCCCAGTTGCCGATGAAAAACAGCTGGATTAGCAAGGTACCGGAGCCATCGTGCCTTTAATTTGGTTATCCAGAGCGAACACAATTCATTTATGTTGTAGGTTCACAACCCAATAAGAACTATTAAATAGTGTTTGATCTGCTTCATTTGCAGCTTTCCCTCATTTATGGGTTTGAAGTTTCAGAGGAGAAGATTTAGGAATATGTGTTTGTGTAGATAAAGAAAAGCGAGTCACCTACTCGTAGATCAAATTGTGGGGAAGGGATGCGTGTGAAGACAAATAAAAGTGAGTCAAAAGGTGGGACTAGGTGTTACAGAGGAGAAAGGACTCCATCAATGGCGGATTTGAGTGGGGTGGGTTAAATCATCACCAGGGTTAAGTGCGCTGTCCTCTTCGGGGATGCATTATAAAAACAAATTTTATTTTTTTTTATTTTTTTTAAATTTAATGAATAACTAAAGTTTAGAAAGAAACTAAACTTTCTCTCAAAGATTTTTTTTTTTTTTTTTTTTTTTTTTTTTTTACAAATGGACATGATGATTTGCATATTGAAAGATGTTTTTGATGAAACATATTGCAAAACTTGAATTTATTCTTGAAATTAGTCTAAATCATCCCTATTTTCTGATCCTCGCGATCACACTAAGCGCGGAGGAGAGCATACTTATTCTAGGTAGAAGCAAAACTAAAAATGAAAACAAACACTGAAAATGAAAGCCTAGCTACTCTATACTAGTTAGAATTTACAAATTAGTTACGTGTAGTTAAACTTCCAATGAAGCCACTCACATAGCAGTAACAACAATAGATTCAGTAGCAAATTTTCAAATGAAAAATGAAAATATTTGAGAGTGAATGAGTCTAGTTGTTGTATTTGTAAATTAACTAAATAAAAATAAAAAGACGAATCTAATCTAATACTTACCTAGAACCATTGTTCGATAAAGCTTTGATAAGCACAGTTTCTCTCACTCAGATCATGTTGTAACTCCTGTTCTTCTTCTCCAATCTGTTGTTCTTCTTCCTCAATCTCCTATTCGAATGATTGTTCGCCATCAAATATGCAAGATTCTTCAGATGTTGAATCTTCGTTTATTTCTTGGGGAGTACTTGAACTTTCAATTCTTGTCAATATCTCCTTTTCCAAGGAAGAGGAGATTCCGACTTCTGCAAGGATCTAAGTGAGTATTTCCAAGCTGACACTCAATGTTAAACCATGTTGAAAGAGATTCTAAAAACAACAAAAAAAAATCTACACACTAAAAATTGAATTAAAAACAAAAGGACCACAGAAATAATCTTGAATTCAATACTCAATTAAACTCTCTTACAAGGACTCCTCATTAATTGAGTAATAGAATTCTATTATAACCATACCCTGAACCATGAATTCATCAAACACTCTTCACAGTTGCGAAAATGAAACACACTTGCAGAAATTGAAATTCACACTTGCATAAATGTAAACACACCCTACATGCCCTAATCCATAAGAGGTCGAGCCCATTACGATATCTCGAATGCGATGCATAGGCTGTTCCACACCTCTTACCGCCTTAACACCTCGGAGTTAGGAACATGTCTAAACACACTTGCATGAAAAATCAAACTAAATTTCAATCCATCATGCCTCCCCGACAATGACGCCAAAATGTTGGGTGAAAATATGTTTGTTTAATTCTGTTGTAATACTTGCCCAACTATTTAATTTGTCAATCTGAGGTTTGTAGACTTACGAGGCACATGCACTATATATTCAGGACCGAAGTGGAACTAATTTAATCTAAATTACTAAAATCAAATTAATCTAGGAAGGCATTGAAACACTAACTATGAAAGCAGGAAATTGCATAAAGGAAAAGTAGTACAACATGTGAAGAATTGAATGACAAACAACATATGTGAGCTCACAACAATAAAACTATTATATTACAAGAATCATTTACAAATCATGAAAGTGTAACAATAAAAGAATATGAATCAAAGCTAATCTCCATTCTCTATTATTCATTATTAATTCTTCCTTCCCTAAAATGAAGTGAGAGTGCTCTCTTATATACATGAGGAAGATAACCTTCTCATAATTACATATCCAATATTCTCTCAAGCACTCTCAACTAATTTCGCATTATTACAAGATATGATCCCACAAATCTCTCAAGCATTTTTAACTACTTTCCCATTATTACAAAATATGATCCCTTTGAATCCTCCACAAATCTCTCACATATCTTGAATAAGATATGCCACACCAAATCCTCCATGATTTTTTCCTTAGGAATAGGCTTGCATAGTTATCTCCTTAATATGGTGGAGGAGATATGGATAAGTCCCTTGGAATTAATTCTTCACATATTTCCTACACATCACAAAAACTCACATATTCTTGAGATATATATAAAAATATGTATATTTTCTAATATTTATCATAAATTTACTTGTCCTAAAAAAATGAATTAAATGGAAAATAAGAAGGTGAAACCCAAATGTATGTATGAAAATGATATGATAAAAGGTTAATGGGATGATGAAATGTAAGGAATAGTGAAGAAAAAGGTGGATGAAAATATGACATTTCTGAGTCCCAACTGGGTGATAGATTTTGACAAAAGAGATACAGGGGGGGATAGAGATATAGATGGAAGTTGAAGAGAGGGAATAAGAGAGAGAAAGAGAGAGGGAAAGATAGATAAATATGAAAAGAGAGAGTGAGAGAGGGAGCATGTGCATTTGGGGGTTGAGATAGAGAGACAGAGAAGGAGAGATGGAGGGAGTTATAGATAGAGAAGGAGGGGGGAGAGGGAAGAATATTTCTTGCAGTAGATGCATTGATTTTAGTGTAGATGGTGATTTCTAATCCTATTTGATTGATTGCACTGAAGGAAATCAATTAAATTAGAGGGGAGAGGAGGAATGAAGGAGAGGAGTGAGAAAGGGAGAGGGAGACACAAAGATGGGCGGGGGGGAGAGGAAGAGAGAGAAGGAGAGAGGGAGGGATAAAGTGAGAAGGTTAGAGGGAAAAGAGAAAGAGAGAGAGATGGAGGGGAGAAAGGGATAGAAAGTAAGGATGAGAGAGATGAAGAGAGAGGGAGGGAGAGAGAAGGAATAATATTTCTTGCAGTAGATGCATTGATTTCAGCCTAGATGGTGATTTCTAATCCTATTTGATTGATTGCAATGAAGGAGATCAACTAAATTAGATGGGAGATGAGGAATGAAGGAGAGGAGTGAAATAGGGAGAGGGAGACACAAAGATGGAGGAGGAGAGAGGAGGAGAGAGAGAAGGAGAGAGAGTGGGAGAAAGTGACACAGTTAGAGGGAAAAGAGAAAGAGAGAGAGTGATAGGGGGGAGAAAGGGATAGAAAGGAAGGATGATAGAGATGAAGAGGGAGGGAGGGAGAGAGAGGAGGAGAGATGGAGGAACAAAGAGATGGATTTGGAAGAGGAGAGAAGGAGGGAAGAAGAAAGGCATAGAGATAGAGAAGTGGAGAGAGAGAGAGGGAGTTCCAAGGGAGAGATGTAGAGAGTGTGTGTATGTTTGGGGTGAGATAGAGATACAAAGGAGAGATGAAATGATATATAGATATAGATGGAGGGGGAGAGAAGGAGGGAGCCTTCTTACAATATATGCATTGATTTTAACATACTTGGTGATTTCTAATACTATTTGATTTCTTGCACTAGATGCACTGATTTCATTGTAGATGTTGATTTTTAATAATATTTTATTGTTTGCACTAGATGCATTGGTTTTAGTGTAGATGTTGATTTATAATCCTATTTGATTCATTGCACTAGATGCATTGATTTCAGTGTAGATGTTTTATAATTCTATCTGATTGTTTACACTAGATGCATTGATTTTAGTGTAGATGATTATTTATAATCATATTTGATTTCTTGCACTAGATGCATTGATTCCAATGTAGATGTTGATTTGTAATGATATTTTATTACTTACACTAAACGCATTGATTTCAGTGTAAATGTGATTTCTAATCTTATTTGATTGCACCTCGCACTAGATGCATTGATTTTAGTGTAGATGTTTTCTAATTCTATTTGATTGCTTGCACTAGTGTATATTGATTTTTTATTATATTTGATTGCTTGCACTAGATGCATTGATTTCCGTGTAGATGATTTATATTCCTATGTGATTGCTTGCATTAGATGCACTGATTTCAGTGTAAATGTTGATTTATGATTTGATATAACTTGATGCGTGATAGTACATTAATTTTAAAGTGATTTGATTAAGAGTGCGATTGATTTTAGTGTAAGCCAAAAAAATTATTGATAACAAAACATTATTACTAATAAAAAAGTCTAATCATAACAAGGTAATATACTTACTATTAAACCACACATCACAAAAAATTATATTCCTTAAACCAAACAAAATTAAAACAAGAGACTAAATTTACCTTAAAACCACACATCACATCTCTATTCCTTAAACCAAACAAAATTAAAACAAGACACTATATTTACCCTTAAACCACACATCACAATATATACATCTAGACAAAATACAGTAACATACTAAGCTTTGAATATTTTGGAGTGAGAGAATATGAAATGTAACCGACCATTCATAATGTAACAAATTAGTTTGAACAACCTATCATAATGTAACAAATTAGTTTGAACATAGTTTTTAAGATACTTGTTTTTTATCATCACTCGTTTTTGGGAAAACGTATAACTAATTTATTTAATATTTGGGAGATGTTGGTTGGCTTTCCAGTTTGTCTTTAAAAGCAAATCTCCTTTCTATAAAATGAATCATTTTAATATCTTAAGATAGGTTTTTAAAATACTTCCTTTTGATCACTACTATTTTTTTGGGAAAAAGTATAACTAATTTATTTCATTTTTGGGAGACGTTGGTTGGCATTCCAGTTTGTCTTTAAAAGTAAATCTCTTTTCTATAAATTGAATCATTTTAATATTTTTATCTCTATTATACATATACATTATAGAGAATTGGGTTTAACTTCCTTACTTGAGAGAAATTATTGTCATTTAAAATATTATCATCTTCTTTTTTTTCCAATTTGATAAGTGATATATTGAGTTTATATTGAATATTCTGTTAAATTATTAATATGTTTCATTATTTCTTTTCATGTAAATATGTATCAAAAAATGTGAAATAAAAGATATAGAATGAAGTTAATACAAAAATATTTAAATTTAAATAATATTATCTTTAACTAATGATTAGGTCTAATTTTAGTAAATTTTTAAAAGAGATGAGTTGAAAAAAATAGTAATCCCTCAACCCGTCTTTTGTATGGGCTCCTTCATATTCACATCAAAGAAAGCTCATCCACTTCATTATTTTTTATTTTTTAAAGTATGTTTTACAAAGAATATTACATTGTTATGGCACAATATCCTTATCCTCCAAGGGTATCACAATTAAGCTCAACAATGCTCCCCAAGGTATGGGAAGACTAAAACTATATATTTTTCAATGATAGTGTCTTCATCATCAAAAACAAGTTAAATGAGGAGCTTTATGTTATGCACCCAACTCACAAAATAGAATAATTGATAGGTCAACTACTTTAAAATTAGCCTCTTCACGGAGGAAGCCTCCTTTACATTATAGAAATGAACAATTCTTGGATGATACCAATGACAATACCTCATTTCTATATATAGGAGTCTAAGGGGTCACAATATAATGAGAGCCTACATAGCAATAATATTGTAAGGGAACAATAATAACAATAGTGGGGTTTTATGGGAAACAATAATAACAATATGAGACTACATGGGCACAACAATATAATAAGGGGGTTGCACTAATAACAATAAGGGGCTACGCTAGTAGTATAGGGACCTAACATGCCCCTCTCCTCCAAAAATGTGTTGTCCTTAACGCTTGAGTAGCTCTAGATGTTTCTGTATAAAATTCTCATCCTCCCATGTGGAATATTGAGTGGGTAAGTTCTTCCACTTGATGAGATACATTGAAATTGATCGATTTTGTAGTTGTCGGGTTTTTGATTTCATGACTAATTTAGGTCCTAATATGATTTTTCCTTCCTTTTCATGTTCCAACAATATTGTTTGAACTAGGAGCTTGTAATATATAACCTTCTTTAAGTATGAAACATGGAAAACTTGTTTCACTCACGAAGATGGAGGAAAATCCAATTTGTATGCCATGTTGTCAATCTTTTGCAATACCTTGTAAGGGCATAGTACTTTGGTGATAATTTATTATCCTTCTTAACTTTCTTGAGGGACATTTGTTTGTATGGTTATAGCCGTAAAAATACCCAATCTCCTTCATCAAAACTTCTTTCGCTATGATGTTGATCTACATGTTGTTTCATTTGATTCGATGCCAAAGTGAGGTTATCCCTTAAGGGTTGGAGAACTTGTTGTTGATGCTCAATGTGGTCTTCCACTGCTTGAACCTTAGAATTTTCTCTTAAATATGATGTGGTGGATGATGAATGATATCCATAAAGTGTCAATGCATTACATGATTTGGTCGGTGTTCTGGATTTAAACAGGAATGCAACAAATTACAGAGATAACCAAAAACAAAGAGATGCAGCAAAAATAATGCTTCATTTCATTAATGTAAAATACTCAAATATGCTTACAAATAGCAATGGAAATAAACCAACTAGGGCAATGGTATCTTATCTCTTAGAAGAGATGTGGCGGCTACATGCCTCTGAACTGTGTTAAAATGAGGCTCAAAGGCCTATTTATTGTTTAGAAACAATATAAAACCATAAACATCTAAAAACCTAATCCTAGAAGATGAAATGCCAAATTGTGGGCCCCGTTTAGGTAGTTTGGTACATCAAATTCCTCGGGTCGTAACTTTGGAATACAATCTTCGTTTGATGCGCACAATATCTCGTTAGAAAGATCTATTCAAAAACTAAAACTTTGGGAAGAGAAACATTAGTCTATGGACATACGTTACTCCTAGTTTTCCCAAAGAAATGTCATTTAGGGCCTCAAAATGGCTCCGAAAGTTCACGACTCGAAAACTGCTAAAAATAGTAAACTATTCTACAATTAAGGAAACTGAAAAACTAAAAGAAACAATGGTGGGGGTCCAAGTGGACTTGGAAAGTGGCCACCAATATCCACCTGGATCACTCCTCCCCCCTTAGGATGCAGTGGTCCCCATTGCATTGAGTTCCTCAATGAGATGAGGAAACTTCTGCTGAACTTGGTCCCTGGTGAGCCACTTGGCCTGGTGAAGGAATTGGCCTGCTTTGACAACTCGATACAATTGGATATTCTACTGGCGAGTGTGTTTGATCTGTGTGTGCATGATACGATCAGTTGCAGCTTGTTCCATGCAATCTGGATTTAACTCTGTGAGTGTGAGTTATTCTACAATGTCAGTTGTGTCTAGGAATGGTGGAAAGTATGGCCAAAGGTGGTCCACATTGAACACTGGGTGCAGGCCAAGGAATGGGGGAATGCTAAGCTCAAATGCATTGTCTCCCACACCCTTGTTAATGGTATAAGGACCAAATCAGAGTGGTCTAAGTTTCCAATAGGCTCCAATAAGGCATTCCTTCTACAAATACAACCAAACTTTGTTGCCCACCCGTGTTATGGATCTGAGATGAAAATATAAGACAATGCAAACAAAACCAAGAAATGCTTGACTTCATTAATGAAACCCTTAAGGAAGGGCAACACCATACATTCACTCCTTAAGGAAGGAGAACACTCCACAAGCCATATGCATGTTCATACAATATTCCTTGACATCTCTCAATGGGGAGTCTCTAGCCTCTATATAGGCCTCATACATACAATACCATGGGTCATTACCATGGTTCCCTCAATACCATTTATCTAATACCATGGGATTATTACATTATTACTAACTACGTATGGTCCCTTACATGATACGGGTTAACCACCTTATTTATTGCTATGGCCCATCCCATTATTACATTATTCCCTTGGGTGCCTCCCCTTGTACCCCATATTATCCCCCCTAGGTATACTACATTCCACCCCCCTTGACATGTTTTGTCCCCAAAACATGGGAAGAACAAAAATAACAAAATCTACTCAAAAGAGTAGTCCACTGCTACCATGCATGTGCATCTAGCCATCCAAGAGAAAGGTGAACCCTCAATCTCGCTAGTGCCTTGCTCCCTTGAGATTGAAGTTGACCATGGCAGCTCTTCTGTGTTGATGTGTAGTAGGTGGATCTTCGCTCCTCTCTATTTGTCATGCAGGGGTTGTTGTCCTTGTGGCTGATTCGTTGCCATTTTGTTGGTTGTTTTCTTGTGGGGTGATGTGGGTGGTGATATGCTAAAGTGTTAACCAATGATATGTCTTTCTTTAATTCACCACCTAATGGAGCCCGATGGGTATCTGGTACCTGTTGTGGTGCCTGTTGTTGTTTCTTATTTTTCAATATTACTTCAACCACTGAGTCCCCATCTCATGAAACATTTTCTGCTTCCACCTGTACCTTCTTTTTCTGGTACCTAGTTTGATGTTTGTGTGTGGTTGTCGACCATCAATGGCTCATAATCTGATATGTAAGTCCCCGGAACATCTTCTGCTTCAACCTCCATGGACTCTACTTGTTTATTGATGGAAATATCCTGTAATGTAATTTTCTTCTCTTTATACCAAAGCTTCAGGAATTTCTTCTGCACATTAATATTGATAGTACCCACGAATTCCATCCAAGGATGCCTCAAAACAATATCCATGTTATCCATATCTGAAGTATAAAAATCACCATGCAACACATACTTATCCATAGAAAGCTTCAAATCCTTATAAACTTGAACATCCTCATCATCAACATGTGTGTTTTCAATGTGTTTGGCTGAAACTTTCAATTTTTTTTGCGAAATTAACATTGACAAAATTATGCTTGTCGCTAGGATTTATAGACACAATCATCTTCTCCTTTTGAATCAATCCATAAACTTGGAATAAGGGGACACGAGTAGAAAATAACCCGTTACATGTCTCATTATCCTTGTTTCTAGCGTGAGACCATTTTTCCAAAAGGACTCATTCAAATTCTGCATCTGAAAGTTTAGTCAACTACCACCATTTGGCAACCTCATCTTTGAAAATAAGCGCCATTGAATTCTTCCAAAGTGTCCCATATGTGAAATTTTGTCTTTGTATGAATTCTTCAATAGTAAAGCTATCATCTTTCCCTATAAAATTAAGATCCGCCATGAAGAGGGTTTGGAAAAAGTGGTAAAAATCAGTGTTGTTGGAGACATTTTTTCAAGGTGGTGAGTTTGTAGATCATATCTATACGTTTTGGTGGGAAATCTGCAAAATCTAATTGCATATCTATATTTTTTGTGAGAAATACCCAAGTTCAAAAAAAATCGGCTGAACCAGAGTTCAGATGAAGGATATATCACTGATTTAAAAATCAGTGGTGTTGCAGACATTTTTTGGGGCAGCAAGTTTGCAGATAAGATATGTATGATTTGGGACAAAATATGCAAAACCTAATTGCATATCTGGGTTGTTGGTGAAAAATACTCAATTTTGAAAAAAAAATCAGCCGAATCGGAGTCCAGATGAGGGAGATATTGCTGATATAAAAATCAGTTGGGTGGTAGACACTTTTTAGGGCAGTGAGTTTGCGTGGTAGATCTGTACATTTTGGTACAAAATCTATAGAATCTAATTTCAGATTTGGATTGCTTTTGAAAAAATACCTAAGTTCAAAAAAAAAATCAGTCGAATTGGAGTCTGGATGAGGGAGATATAGCTGATTTAAGATCATCTCTTTTTTCATAAATGTTTTGTGATGGCGGGATAGTTGTAGCGCAGATCTAAAATTCCAGTGTCTAGATTGGGATTTGTATCATATGGGAAGATGTTGAATGGTCGTTCCATGTCCGAAAACTTGTCATAGTAGGGATTCTTAGCAATATTGACTAAATTGTGACAATTTCAAATTTTCGCCAAAATTTTTTGTGATGGTGGGCCTAGATCAAAATTTGAGGAAAATATATAAATTTGATGGCTCTAATCAAAAAATATGGGTAGCACTAATGAAATAATATCTCTCTTTGGAGTGCATCATAGATGATGGAACTAAACTAAGTTTGGGAAACCTTTAATTGAACCAAGAAACATGGCAATCGTGGCACAGTAATTCTAAATGCTATCCAAGGACAATTACTTCGCAGATGTTCACAAAATCGATTTGTGGCTGCTTTAACCCTAAATATATATTTTTTTGGACCTCTTACTGAGCTCAGATAGACACGCGCACAACCTAACAAAGATTTTATTGGTACAGGAAAGAAGGAAACCAAGAAACCTAAAGGGTTATTTTTTTCTTGTATCTCCTTATTGCAGGTTCATGGATTGATTCAAAAGGAGAAGATTGTTTTGTCTATAAATCCTACTTGCAAGCATAATTTTATCAATGTTAATTTGGAAAAAAATTTGCAAGTTCCAGCAAAATACATTGAAAACATATAGGTTGATAATGAGGATGTTCAAGTTTATAAAGATTTGAAGCTCTCTATGGATAAGTATGTGTTGCATTGTGACTCTTATATTTCAGATATGGATAACATGGATGTTGTTTTGGGATATCCTTGGATGGAATCTATGGGTACTATCAATATAGATGTGTAGAAGAAATTCCTGAAGCTCTAGTATAAAATGACAAAAATTACATTGTAGGATATTTCCATTAAGACCCAAGCAGAGACTATGGAGGTAGAAGCACAAAGCTCTAATGACACTTACACATCAGATGATGAGCCTTTGATGGTTGATAATCAAACAAAAACAGAGGTTGAAGCAGAAAATGTTACAGTTACTGATACATCAGAGGAGGACTCAGTGGTTGAAGTAATATTGGAAGATAAGAAACAACAGTAGGCACCACAACATGTACTAGATACCAATCAAGCTCCATTAGGTGGTGAATTAAAGAAAGATATATCATTGGTTAACACTTCAGCATATCACCGCCCACATCACACCACAAGAAAACAACCAACAAGGACAACAACCCCCGCATGACAGATAGAGAGGAGTGAAGATCCACCTACTACACATCAACATAGAAGAGATGCCAAGGTCAACTTCCATCTCAAGCAAGTGAGGCACCAACAAGATTGAGGGTTCACCTTTCTCTTGGATGGCTAGATGCACGTGCATGGTACTAGTGGACTAATCTTTTGAGTAGATCTTATTATTTTTGTTCTTCCCATGTTTCGGGGACGAAACATGTTAAGGGGGTGGAATGTAGTATACCTAGGGGGGATAATATGGGGTACAAAGGGAGGTACCCACGGGAATAATGTAATAATGGAATGGGCCATAGTAATAAATAAGGTGGTTAACCTTTATCATGTAAGGGACCACAAGCAGTTAGTAATAATGTAATGGGCCCATGGTATTAGATAGATGGTATTGAGGGAACCATGGTAATGACCAATGGTATTATATGTATGAGGCCTATATAGAGGCTAGAGACTCCCCATTGAGAGATGTCAAGGAATATTGTATGAACAGGCATATGGCTTGTCGAGTGTTCTCCTTCCTTAAGGAGTGAATGTATGGTGTTGCTCTACCTTAATGGTTTTGATATTAATAAAGAAGCATTTATCTATATTCAGACCTTGTTATTTCTGCTGTTATCTATAGTTATTGGGTATATTTGTATCATTTCATATATTTGTAGGTCAGATGTATAACATCATTACCATGGTTCCCTCAATACCATTTATCTAATACCATGAGCCCATTACGTTATTACTAACTATTTGTGGTCCCTTACATGATACAGGTTAACCACCTTATTTATTACTATGGTCCATCCCATTATTACATTATTCCCTTGGGTACTTCCCTTTGTACCCCATATTATCCCCCCTAGGTATACTACAAATGACCCATGGTATTATATGTATGAGGCCTATTTAGAGGCTAGAGACACCCCATTGAGAGATGTCGAGGAATATTGTATGAACAAGCATATGGCTTATGGAGTGTTCTCCTTCTTTAAGGACTGAATGTATGGTGTTGCCCTACCTTAAGGATTTTGACATTAATAAAGAAGAATTTATCTATATTTAGATCTTGTTATTTCTGGTGTTATCTACAATTATTGGGTATATTGGTATCATTTCATATATTTGCAGGTTAGATCTATAACAAGTGGTAACCACCATTCGGCTAGAGGTAACCACTGTACCCAGAGTTGTTACCACTTGTTATAGCTATGGTACCACTTTTTATAGCTTTGATACAACTTGTTATAGATCTGACCCAAAAATATATGAGAATACAAATATACCCAAAAAGAAGAAGATAGGAATGCTTCTTTATTTATCAAACCCCTAAGGTAGGGCAACACCATACATTCACTCCTTAAGGAAGGAGAACACTCCACAAGCCGTATGCTTTTTCATACAATAATCCTTGACATCTCTCAATGGGGAGTCTCTAGCCTCTATATAGGCCTCATACATACAATATCGTGGGTCAATACCATGGTTCCCTCAATACCATCTATCTAATACCATGGGCCCATTACATTATTACTAACTACTTGTAGTCCCTTACATGATACGGGTTAACCACCTTATTTACTACTATGGCCCATCCAATTATTACATTATTCCCTTGGGTACCTCCTTTTGTACCCCATATTATCCCCCAAGGTATACTACATTCCAACCCCCTTAACATGTTTCATCCCCGAAACATGGGAAGAACACAAATAATAAGATCTACTCAAAAGAGTAGTCCACTGGTACCATGCATGTGCATCTAGCCATCCAAGAGAAAGGTGAACCCTCGATCTTGCAAGTGCCTCTCTTGCTTGAGATGGAAGCTGACCTTGGTAGCTCTTCTGTGTTGATGTGTAGTAGGTGGATCTTCGCTCCTCTCTATCTGTCATGCAGCGGTTGTTGTCGTTGTGGCTAATTCGTTGCCATCTTGTTGGTTGTTTTCTTGTGGGGTCATGTTGGTGGTGATATGCTAAAGTGTTAACCAATGATGTATCTTTCTTTAATTCACCACCTAATGGAGCCTGATTGGTATCTGGTACATGTTGTGGTGCCTGCTGTTGTTTCTTATCTTCCAATATTACTTCAACCACTAAGTCCTCCTCTGATGCATCAGTACTTGTAACCTTTTCTGCTTCAACCTCTATTTGTGTTTGATTATCAACCATCAAAGGATTATCATGTGATGTGTGAGTGTCATTAGAGCTTAGTGCTACCACCTCCATAGTCTCTACTTGTGTCTTAATGGAAATATCCTACAATGCAATTTTCTTCTTTTCATACTAGAGCTTCAAGAATTTCTTCTGCACATTAATATTGACAGTACCCATAGATTTCATCCAAGGATATCCCAAAACAACATCCATGTTATCCATATGTGAAGTATAAAAGTCACAATGCAACACATACTTATCCATAGAGACCATCAAATCTTTATAAACTTTAACATTCTCATTATCAACCTATATGTTTTCAATGTATTTTTCTAGAACTTGCAATTTTTTTGCCAAATTAACATTGATAAAATTATGCTTGAAACTAGGATTTATAGACACAACGATCTTCTCCTTTTGAATGAATCCATGAACCTACAATAAGGAGGTACTGGCAGAAAATAACCCTTTAGGTTTCTTGGTTTCCTTCTTTCCCGTACCAATAAAACCTTTGCTAGGTTGTGTGCCTATCTGTCTGAGCTTAGTAAGAGGTCCCAAAAAATTAGATTTAGGGTTAAAGTGGTCACAAATGGATTTTGCAAACATCTACCAAGTAATTTTATCCATCAAAGAGTCACAGAAGCAGCGCATTGTTTTGTCCGAGTAGTTTCTAATTTCCAGGTCCAAATTGCTGATGGGGGGACAATGAAATGTGAATGCCGCTATGAAAATGTCAAACTTCAAATGGGGGATTATGAGTTAAAGGCCAAAAACCATACACATGGGAGGGTGCGACATTGTCTTAGATGCTAAATGGCTTCACACACTTGGCCCAATCACAATGGATTTCTAGGAGTTATATATGAGCTTTAAGCAGAACAACCACACACATACCCTTCACGGACTCCAGGTGGGAGCTCCCTCTATCATCAGCTCACATTAGATGGAAGAATTGTTAAAAAAGGGCCACCATTGAGTTATAGCCCAATTTAATTCCACTGAGGCCATCGAACCCAATTCTCTTCATATCCATCCTGAGATGCAACAAATCTTAAACAACCATCTACCAATCTTTGACAAGCCTCATGAACTTCCACCCTCGATAGGGGAACATGACCATAACATTACTTTGGTCCCAGGGGTCCAACTACCAAATTTGCACCCATATAGATATTTGTTCACCCAAAAGAATGAAATTGAAAAACTAATCAAGGAACTCTTGGAAGCAAGTGTCATTCGTCCCAGCATTAGTCCTTATTCATCGTCGGTGGTAATGGTGCTCAAGAAAGATGGGGAATGGCATATGTGTCTAGATTTCAGGGCCCTCAATAAGTTGATGGTCAAAGATACATTTCCCATCCTGGTTGTCAATGATTTTCTGGATGAACTAAATGGGGCTCAATTCTTTACTAAGCTCGACCTTCGCTTGGGCTACCACCAAATTGGCATGAAAGAAGTAGACATTCCAAAGACTGCTTTCCAAACTCATGAAGGCCATTATGAGTTCCTGGTCATGCCATTTGGTCCTTGTAATTCCCCATCCACTTTTCATAGCCTTATGAACCACCTGCTCAAACCATATCTCAAAAAATTTGTCCTTGTTTTCTTTGGTGACATCATCATCTACACTCGCACCTACACCACACATTTTCAACATGTAGATCTGCTCGTGCAACTGCTCCACCAGCATAAATTATTTGTCAAGATGCCCAAGTGCTCTTTTGGCATGGAAGAAGTTGATTATTTGGGCCACCTCATGGGGCGTGAAGGTGTCAGGGTAGACTCCAAAAAGATCCAGACAATGCAGGATTAGCCTCAACCAAAGACCTTGAAGAGCTTGAGAGGATTTTTGGGTCTCAGAGGCTACTATTGCAAATTTGTCTGCAATTATGGTCGCATTGCTAAGCCCCTCACTCAACTCCTTAAGAAAAACTCATTCCTCTGGAATGATGAAGCACAACAGGCCTTTACAGCTCTCAAACATGCCATGTGTTCCACTCCAGTCTTAGCACTACCCGACTTCACCAAATATTTTGTGATTGAATGTGATGCTTCTGGTACGGGTATTGGGGTGGTCTTAATATAGGAAGGTCGACCCTTGGCCTTCACGATCCAACAACTAAGTGGGAAGAATTTGGTACAATCTACCTATGAGAAGGAGGTGATGGCCATCTTACATGCAGTAGATACCTGGCGACCATACTTATTGGGGCAACTTTTCCAAATCCGCACAGACCATCAAAGCCTTAAATATTTTTTGGAGCAACACCTATCCTCACCAAAATAAAATAAATGGCTCACCAAAATGCTGGTATATGATTATGAGAGAATTTACAAGAAAGGGCACGAAAATATTGTAGCAGATACGTTATCGCACCAATTTGAGGAGGAAAGTACCCTGCTCGCAATTTCCCTTCCCATTCAAAAATTGATTGAAGAGACTCACAAGGAATGGTTTTCACATCCCTGGCTCTCCAAACTCATTAATCAATTGCAGACAGATCCAAATTCCACAGCAGACTACTCGTGGCAGGATGAGATTCTTCGCTACAAGGACAGAGTCGTATTATCACCAAAATCCACCCTCAAAAGTTGCATTTTGGTGGAGTTGCACTCATCTCCCACTGCAAGACATTTAGGCTTTCAGGAGACATATTCTCGCACTCGAAGATCATTTTTTTGGACAGGCACGAAAAAGGAAATTCTTACTTTTGTAGCTGAATGAGATGTATGTCAGCGCCACAAAGGAGAAATGGTCAAATCCCTAGGCACATTACAGCCATTACGCATCCTGGCCTCAATCTGGATGGAGGTTTCTATGGATTTCATTACAGGTCTTCCAAAGTGAGGAAACAAGTCAGTCATCATGGTGGTTGTGGACAAACTTTCTAAGTATGCTAATTTTTGCGCCCTACCCCACCCTTTTACACTAACTTTGGTCGCTCAATCTTTCATGGATCAAATGTTAAATTGCATGGCATGCCCACTTTCATTGTGTCTGATTGTGACCTGAAATTCACTAGTAACGTTTGGTAGGAACTCTTCTGGCTACAAGCTACCCAACTACAACTCAGTACTTCCTATCATCCACAAACTGATGGTCAAACTGAAGTAGTCAACAAATTTCTAGAGACATACCTTAGGTGTTTCACTTCATAAAAACAACATCTCTCGGTACAATGGTTACCTCTAGCCAAATGGTGGTATGACACCAACTATACCCAATATTTCCCTGGGTAAAGTGGTTACCTCTAGCCGAATCAGTGAATTTTTCCAAACCCTCTTCATGGCTTTGATACGAAAATATAAGATAATGCAAATAAACGCAAGAAATAACAAGATTTGAATATACATAGAAATGCTTGACTTTATTAATCAAACCCTTGAGGTAGGGCAACACCATACATTCACTCCTTAAGGAAGGAGAACACTCCACAAGCCATATGTCTATTCATACAATCATCCTTGACATTTCTCAACGGGGAGTCTCCAGCCTCTATATAAGCCTCATACATATAATACCATGGGTCATTACCATGGTTCCCTCAATACCATCTATCTAATACATGGGCTTATTACATTATTGCTAACTACTTATGGTCCCTTACATGATACAGGTTAACCACCTTACTTATTACTATGGCCCATCCCATTATTACATTATTCCCTTGGGTACCTCCCTTTGTACCCCATATTATCCCCCCTAGGTATAATACAACCTAAAACTTGTGTGGAACCAGATGTCGATCATGTCGTTGCTTGTACTTAGCATTTGATTTCTCTAGAATGTCATGGACCTACTGGAAATTATGTTGGATGTGCTCAATGAAGTTGTTTGCCTTATCTGTTTCAGACTAAACATGAGCCAAATCTGTGTGAGTAGCTACAAATTGCATGGCCACATTAATGGGACATAGTGGCTAGAATCCCAAGCCCACCTGAAAAGGGCTATAGCTAGTCGAGTTGTGGAGAGCTTGGTTGTAGTTGTAATACACATAGGGGAGGCTCTCATTCCATGTGCATGGATGCTTTGATTTGTACATGTCAGAATGTGTACGATCACATTGTTGACAACCTCTGTCTGGCCATCAATTTGAGGATAGAAGGTTGTGTACTTAGGGAGTTTGGTGTCAAGCATCAACCAGAGACTAGACCAAAATATACTGAGGAACCTATTGTCCCGATCTAAGATTATAGACTGTGGGATCCCAAAGTGTACCCACACTCATTCGAAGAAGATTTTAGCAGTGGCTTATGCTGTGATATTCTTCTTACAGGCAGCCATAATGGCTATCTTCGAGAACCTGTCAACGACCACAAGAACAGAGTCATTTACATGCTTAGTGTAAGGAACACCTAACATGTAATCCATGGATATGGATTCCCAAGGTCGCCTAGGGGTAGGCAACGAGGTATAGAGGCCTTGCTCCTTGATGGTCAGTTTGGCAATGGCGTAGGCAATGCATGATGTGATGTACTTCCCAACATCCTCTCGAAGATTCAGCCAATAGAAATACTTTTGCGGTACTGCCACCATTTTGTTGACCCCGAAATTTCTAGTAGCCTGACTGTAGTCTCCTTCCCAAATCATCTTGGCATGTTCACTTGAAGGAGCACAAAGGTGACCCAGGTGGCATAACAGGGAATATTGGAGGTGAAAATCTCAAACATGCTGACCCTCCAATAGTGTCTGGTATGTGTGGCCAAATTTTGGGTCTCCTTTGTAGAGAAGTGGCCAATCATAAGTCTCATGCCCACAAGAGTTGAGCACAGTGGTTACACCATGATTGGTGGTTGACTGAGGCGATATCTAACATCATTGGTGCTACCTTTCTTATACTTGATATTCAAATGGAACTGTTGCAGGTATGTGGACCACTTTTGATGGCGATCATTCTGTAATTTCCCTTGGGTCTATATGAACTATAAGGGTCGGTGGTCTATGTGGATGACTGTTTCCTTCCCTAAAATGTAACACTTCCATTGTCAGCAGGCCCGCACAATGGAATACATCTCTTTGTCATAAGTGGGATACTTCCAGACTGTGTCTGAAAGTGTCTCACTATGATATTCCATTGGATGCCCATTTTGTGTAAGGACTACCCCAATAGCATAGTCAGAGGCATCTGTCTCGACCTCAAATGGTCGTTGCAAGTCTGGTAATGTGAGCACTGGTGCTATGCAGAGGTGATGTTTCAACTCTGTGAATGCCTTATGTTGAGATCCAGGCCAAAATAATTTTTCTTTCACTCCTCCCTTGGTGCCTTGACTCAAGGGCCAAGTGATATGAGAAAATCCCAACATAAACCTATGGTAGAAGTTGGCAAGACCTAGAAAGTTGCGGAGCTCTGTCAGAGTGGTTGGAGATGGCCAATCTCGAATGACTTGGATCTTGGTTGGATCCACATGCACATCATGTTCATCAATAATGTATCCCATATATTGAACCTGGGTCATGCCAAAAGTGCATTTCTCCAAATTGGCACATAACTTGTGTTAACACAGTGTTTCGAGAACCTATCGGATGTGGTGGAGGTGCTATTCCCAACTTTTGCTGAAGATTAGGATGTCATCCAAGTATACCACTACAAATGAGTTGGTGAATGGCCTCAAGATGTCATCCATTAGCCTTGTGAAGGTTGCAGGAGCATTTGTCAATTCGAAAGGCATAACCAACCATTCAGAAAGGCCCTCCTTGGCTTTGAAGGTAGTCTTCCACACTTCAGAGGGTTCAATTGGTTCCTCGTGATATCCTAACTTCAAATCAATCTTGTTGAAATATTTTTCCCCATTCAGTTGGTCCAAGAGGTCATTAATCCATAGAATTGGGTACCTATTACGGACAGTGATCTTGTTTAGCACCGGATAGTCAATACAGAGTCTCCAAGTCCCATCCTTCTTTTGTACCAACACGATCAGGCTCCCACATGGTGATGAACTTGGATAGATGTGACATTTCTGCAACACCTCCTAAGTCTACATCTTGATTTCATCTTTCCCCAGCACGGAGCACCGATAGATTGGTCCATTGGGCAGTGGTGCACCTAGGATCAGATCGATGGTGTGTTTGACCTGATAGTGCAAGGGAACCTCTGCAGGGGAGGTGAATATGTCCTCGTACTCCTCCACGACCTTGTCCATATGTAGTTGTCGTGCGGAGGGGCTCTGTCTAGAGGTCGTGGTCACTATCTTCTTCTTCGATTGAGGGCATATCATTAGGAAAACAAATTTCCTAGTTTTGGAAATGAACTTACTATATTGTTTTGTAGTAATCAAAGAGATGGTGCTAGGTGGTGCTATCTCCGATATCCTATACAACTTCTTTCCCAAGGTAATAATAATAGCACGAGACCTTGATTCATACACAACATGTCACTTCCACAAGTATGGTTGTCCTAATAATACATCACAAACTTCAAGGGGAGCAATGTCACACAATTCCTCATCCGTGAAGGGCTTGATGTTGTATGGAAGGAGACACTGTTAGCTCACGCGAAGATCACGTCCTTAGTGGAGCCATGTGATGGTGTACAGTTGTGGATGTGTTGTGGTTGGTAAGCCTAGCCACTTCATGACCTTTGCCGAAATGAGGCCCTTTTGGCTTGCGCTATCGATAATGAACTGTAGCGGGGAGCCCTTTACCCACATATGGGAGTGGAAGAGACGCTCCTCCTCCTCTGTATCTTTGGGTTACTCCTTCTGGATCTTTGTGGTGGTAATGGTGATGTTGGGCTCCGCATCGATAATCTGCTTCCCTTTGTGATTCCTCTTGTCAGGATTTGACTCTGATTCGGAACATGCATCTAATTTTGAAACCTTTAGCTTGGCCACTAGTGATTGCTTAGCTCGACATTCACTTGTGTTGTCGGTGAAGCTCTTATGGAACTCACACCACTTTCGTGTGTCCTTTTTCGTCTTCATGGTGTTGTTCTTTTCTTACAGCTTTGGCAGGTTGTCTTGGGCCACCCTACCTTGGCTTTGTCCTTTGTTCTATGGTTTGGGGGCACCTTTCCCTTACTTCAAATTCGCAGATCCAAAGTCTCGCTTCTTTTGTTTAAAATTTTACTCGACCTTGATGGCATATCTGTATGCCGTGTCAAGCGACGGGATGTTTGGGAATTTTGATTCATCTTGGATGTACCTGTGCAGGAAGCTACGGTATTTGAGTACCAAATGATACTCCAAATCCTTGATACCTAACTTTATGTGAAGGGTTTGGTAAACTCCGACACGTCTTGGTCCCTTCCCTACCGCAGCATGGTCCATTTTATGTATTGATCCTCATAACTTCTGACAGGGTAGTACTACTCCTTGATGGCATCCCAGAATGAATCCCAAGTGGGTGTAGCTAAAAATAGTGAGCCTGTACTTTCATCCTTCTGCTCGCAGTATGTTTCCCACTGGTCCTTGACATCGGGGGTTGCTTTGAGAATAGCAAAAATAATGTTTTCCTGACTGGAAAAATCATGAACAAAAAAATAACCCTCTAGCAGATTTAACCATTTATCAATGGCCATTGCGTCTATCTGACCCTTGAATATGGGGATTTCAAAATTAACTTGTACCTTAAATAGTATGGCATTTCCAGAGTAGCTGTTGGAAGCCGATGCATCGCCCCTTGGTAGCCGCTGAAGGATCTGGGCAAAGTTGTCCATCATCACATTCCTTTATGGCTTGAGGGCTTCTTTGAGCAAGATTTTGATAGGATCTCCTTCCCCCTTGTCTTTCTTTTCATCCACCATGGGAGGCCATCGGGATTTGCAAGGCTAATATTGCAAAGGTTCGACTAGTTCAAGCCCTAAATCCTTATATCCCGACCTCGTTGCGGACATGCAAAAAAGAATAGAGAAAAAGAAAACTGCTCTAATACCATTGATCTGGATTTAAACAGGAACATAACAAATTATAGATATAACCATAAACACATAGATGCAGCGGAAATAATACTTCATTTCATTAATGTAAAATACTAAAATTTGCTTACAAACAGCAATGGAAATAAACTAGCTAGGGCGATGGTAGCTTATCTATGAGAAGGGATGTGGTGGCTACATGCCTCTGCACTGTGTTACAATGAGGCTCAAAGGCCTATTTATTATTGAGAAACAATGGAAAACCCTAAACATCCAAAAATCTAACCCTAGAAGATGAAACGCCAAACTGTGGGCCCCGTTTGGGTAAATTGGTACATCAATTTCTCGGGGTCGTAACTTTGGCATATGATCTCCGTTTGATGCACACAGTATCTCATTAGAGAGATCTATCCAAGAACTACAACTTTGGGAACAACAAAATCAATCCATGGATCGATGTTGCTCCCAGGTTTCCTAAAAAAACTTTGTTTAGGTCCTCAAAATGGCTCCGGAAGTCCAAGACCCAAAAAACTGCTAAAAATAGTCAACTGTGCTACAATTAAGGAAACTAAAAATCTAAAAAAAACAATGACTGGGGTCCAAGTTTTCTTGGAAGGTGGCCACCAATATCCACCTAGATCAATCGAACTCATTTCTTCTTTCTCTACGCTTGGTTCCTAGTTTATATCATCTTTTTTTGACATTTCTTGATCCTTTTCTTCCTCCTCTTCACAATCTATGTAAAAAAAATTATTCTCAATGCATTTATGACCTTTAGTGTATTCGTTATCACAACTATAAGAAAACCCTTTTTCTCTTTTTTCCTCAAATTGTTGTGGTGTCAACCTTGTAGGTTTTCGAGGGCTAGGAACAACAACACTTCCATCTTTATAGTTGTGACTCATAGACTTCCTTGTTTCCATAATTTTTCTTTCCACTCTTTTGGCCACCCTAAATACCTTCTACAATGAATCAAATTCCTAAAGGTGAACCTCATGTTGGATGTTATCCTTTAAATTCCCTATGAAGACATCAATCATATGCTCCTCTTGAATATCATTTACCCTTATATTCAATTTTTCGAAGTCCTCAATGTGCTCTGTCATTGAACACTTCTATTTGAGATTTAACAATTGGTTAAAGAAGGTGCTTCTCTTTGTATCATCATAATGTGCTATCATTTCCTCCGTAAAAATGGACCGAGTGACAATTTGTTTACGAGAGAAAATAGATCGATAATATACAAACTAATTGAGTTCTAAATATAAGGTTGTAATACATACCTTTTGTGTGTTTTGCACATTATGGAGACCAAAATATTGCTCCATCTGTAGTATTCATGTTACAGGATCCTTGCCATCAAACATCCTCATATTGATCTTTCGAATAGGTGTGTCTCAAATACAACGTTAGATTCTATGAAATCATGATTAACATTTCTTTTGTTCTCATGATGAGTTTCTTGTACTGCCTTTTCATCATTAGGATGTCTTTGTTGTAACAACTTTGTCCAACTTCCTTCAAACCTTCCATGTCTTTCTTCAAATATTCCATGTTGCCTTTCGGTTTTTCTTTTATACCATGTGTTATCACCTAGAACTGCAGTCACATGTACATAATGTTGTCCAAAAAAATTTCATTGTCAAAACTGGGTGTCAAATGGTTGTTGTCCTATGTTTGTTACTCAGGGATCATGTTTTAGAAAGATATTGATGTGAATCATTTTCAAATACCATTAGTCATCCTCCATCATGATTGTATAAGGCATGTCTTATCTTGTTTACGTCAGTGGTCCTTTTCGCATTTCCGCAGTGCAGTTTTATTGGCTGATTTTGCAGCGCAATGATATTTTAGCTTTTTCGCAGCGTGTCAGTAACCAGCCATTTCATAGCGCATTTTGTTAATTTATAACTATTTGCACTATGAAATCGTGGATTCGGGGATTTTGCAGCACAGATTCTTGAAATGCCATGTCTGGGGGGATGAGTCATTGTGTCTGTCCGTTTATTGTCAGTTGGCGTCCTTTCCAAGCAATTATGAGCCATCATTCCACCAATAGGTTCATAGCCACGCACATAAACATCATTCAAACGGTTTTGTAATGCATGGTAGTGTTATGATGTTTGTTAATGATGCATGAACTGACCCGTTTGTATGATAAGAATGTTAAATTGCAAAGGAGCCCGAGTTTCTTCTTTAAAAGAACCTGATTGCAAGCGAGCCTGCGTTCCAAAATTTGAATTTGCCATTTGAGTTGAAGCTGGTGGTGTTTCTCTGTGCGAAAGATATCAAAGCGAAATGGAGAAAAAGGGGCATCGGTCTGGAAGATGCCAAAGAACAGAACCTGAGGGATTGGATCTTTCATTAAGAGATGAAGGTGTAAGAAAAGCTTTTAAGGATGCTGGTTGCTGGAGATTTTGTGAGAAGCTGCAGGGTGGGCATGTTGAGGTAACAAAAGCATTTTCCTTGAATTTTACAGGTTTAAGTTCTAAAGTGTCTATGTTAGAATTCCCAGTATCTCCAGAGGCTATTGCTAATGTGACTGAGATTCCGAGAGGAGGGCAGGAGTGGTTTAAAAACTTCAAATTTGATATGAACCCCTGCAAGGAATTCTTGAAGGAGCCTTATGTGAATGAAGATATTACAAAGGCTGTGCCAAGAAATTATGTGAAGGAACACTATGCACTTCTCCTTACATGTATTCAAAAGTATTTAACATGTGAAGGGAGATATAATAAAGTTTACTCCTATCGTTTTAAGCTGTTGCTGCATTTTACAGGCAAATAATCTATAGATATCCCATTCTACTTGTTTCGTAGCCTCAGCAAGATGTGTGATCAAATTCAATTGAAGAAGGATAACTGTGAGACATCACTGTTTCATCATGGCTTAGTGAAACTGTTAGTGTTGGATGGTCTACAGAAAATTGGTAAGGATTGGAATTCCTTTATCTTTATGGTTGGTTTTCAGAGTAAGACAGGCCTCACCCCAGTGCCTGTTAGGGAAAGAGAAGAGTCAATTGAGGAACCTACTCTTGCTGAGCTTAGAAAGGAGGTAAAAGATAAGAAAAAGACCAAGAACAAATTGAAGAAATCAGTGAAGCCATTGGTTATCAAAGAACCACCTCAACCATCATCAAAAGAGAAGGTCAAGCACAAAAAAGATGCACCTGAATCAAGTGGGGCTGAAAAGGTATCAAGAGTAAAGACCAGAATTCAATTAAGCAAGGAGAAGCGTAAATCAGTAGCTGTTGAGGAAAGTCCAATATCAAAGGCTAGTTTGAGTGATTTGCTTGAGGCTATTGAGTTTGAACAGTCTCAACCAGTACATATTGAGCCAATGCACATTGACTTAACTCAATCATCACCAGAGAGCACTAAAAAATCAAAGGCCTCAAAGAGGTTAAGGTTTGATGAACCTAGTGAAGAGTTTGTTTTCAAACCACGAAGGCCAGTTACAAGGAAACAAATTAAAGAGGCTGAGAAAGTGCATGAAGAAGAGGTAGCTGTAAAGATGCCCAAAACAGAGGAAGCTGAACAACTACCCAAAATAGAGGAGGCAGAGAAAATAAAGAAAAAACCTTTTATGAGAAAGCAAGCAAGAGAAATTGAGAAACAATCCAGAACAGAGGAAGCAAAAGAAATCAAGAAAAAAGGTTCAAATAAAAAGACCATCATTTCTCAAGAATGAAATACTACATCTACAAAGGACCAGCGGGAGGCAACTGAAAGAGAAATGATTGAGATGGAGAGGGCCGTAGCTGAAATCGCAACCATGGAAAAGGAGGTTGCAAAATTGAAAGCACAACTAAATAAATTAGCTGCTAAATGAAATTGTTGATTCTGAGTAAGGCGCCTTTCTAAGTTTTGATCAATTTTGTTTAAGCTCCATCATTTTGAAGTCATCTAGGTCCATAACACTTGTAGAAGAGGTTTGAAGAAGTCATGAGTTCAAGCAAAAGACGCTTCAAGGAAAATACACTCTGTTTTAGCAAAAACAGCAGTTTTGTAGCGCGCTACGAAACTACTGTAGGTGTTGTTTTATGAGAAAAATGAGCAGTTTAATGGTGAGGTCAATAGATTTTTGAAGGAAATGCCTAAGAAATATAAGGGATATCACTTAAGGTTATCCTAGCTATTCAGAGGATGACAAGTGTGCCTTTTTGTAAAGGTAAATTTTTTTGTCTCAAGTTAAACTTTTGTAAAGGTACTTTATGACCAATTAGGGTTTAGCAGAAATGGCATACGAGGAGTATTGTCTTGGTTTATACACATGGCTATCAACGAAGCTTCCAACGCATATGAAATATGGTGATTCTCATAAATTTTGGGGTATTAAAGAACTGGGTCATGTTGCTTAGTTTTCGAAGGATGGTAGGAGACAGGGACTGGAAAAACAGGGGTTTTGATCCTAGTGATAAATGATCCATCAGCGCCTTGAGGAATCCAAAGTCAACCTGTTCTTTGCACCTGTAGCTCAGTCATCTCAGCCTAACCAAAAGCAGATAGCTGTCAAAGATCAAGAAAAGAATCATGTTACGAGAAGAATGAAGTTAGAGTTTTAGTTTGATTAGGACTCTTTGTAATTACAGCTCAACACTTAGTGTATTTAATGAGTCTGTTAAAATAGATAGGGATAGTTAATGGCAGTCATCGAGCTCCCCTCATGCTGGAGGAGGAAGCTCCAAGTAGTTAGACTCTTGTTTCTATATATAGCTGAAACTTTTATGTAATCAGGGTTGGACATTTTTAGAAACAGAGTATTTCTTTTGGCTTGTGTAAAAACTCAGTTTGATAATATAATTTGTTGTTTATCTTCTCAGGATTCTTACAGTGTTTCAAATGCTCAAGATATGTGGTTTTGTCTTATCTTTAATGTTTTTACAGTTGTACAAATACGCAATCACTCAGAATTCACTTATGCTGCTCTGACTTCCTGTGTGTATTTGTAAACTGAGGGTTCTATTGATGTGATGTTTTGAGTATTTAAACATTGCTGCCCTGACTTCTATGCATGAGCAGTTTTATATTTTATTGAATATGATCAACTCCATAAGCCCAATGGAAGTATTTGTAATGTTTGTCCAGCCAGCCTGTTTATTTAATTTACTTGTCAAGAGTTAGCCCTCTTATCCACAAACAAAATCAATAGTTTTTTTAGAGAGAGCCCTCTCGGGCTAGGGAGGCTAATCCTTAGTCCAAAGATTGGTCTGAAATAGTTACACAGAGTCTATCTGATTAGCAGCCCCTTCAGAGAGTGATTTTGTGATAAACATTTTGGTGCGTCTGCCGGGAGTCTGAAGATTACTCATTCCCGAAAATTTGAAACTGAATTTCTGAAGGTAGCAGAAGCTCAGGAAGGTGTTCGAGGCTGCATTCTACCTTGGTGACTCCATTTAATCTTAAAGTTAAAAAAGGTGGCTTCGAGAGGAAGATACACAAGGAGTAATCCTGACCCAAACCCACCTAGTCCAGTGGATAATCCTAATACTATCTCAAGGAGTAGACAAAGATTTTCTGATATACCAGGTACTTCAAACATTTCAAAATCTTTGTTTCCTGAATTTTCAAGAAGTCCTGAAAATAAAATTGTTGATGATAAAATTCAAGAAGTGTTGTTGAGCTCTGAAGATGAAGAAGAATTGATTGGAATTATTTTAGATTTACAAAAAAGAGGTATTGATACTTCATCTTTAGTGTCTCAAGAAGATAAAGAAGAATTTTGGGAAGTTGTTACTACAGAATTGCTATTAGAGGAGGAGGATTTAAATCAGCTCAAACAGCTTGATCCTTTTGAAGTGTTGCTCAAATCTAAAACTGGTTTACCTCTCCCTAATTGGAGTTCTTTTGTCACTGGTTTGCAAAGTCCAAACAGTCCTTTTCGTACCAGTATTTTATCTTCTGCCTCTACTAGTCCAAACAGTTCCCAGACATCATCTCATACTAAATCTTCTCCCTCTGGTCATACAATACCTTTGGTCACTGCTCCTCCATTCATTATGGCCGTACCTGCTAGGTATGCTCCTTTAGATCTCCCTGCTGTTTTACATGATCTTCCAAATAAATATGCTGCTAGGATTCCAACATGGGGAGGGGATGAAGATTTTACTGCAGAAGAACATGTGGATAGATTCAATGATTTTATTGATAGATACGAAGTGGATGATGAAGATGTAAAGCTGAGATTGTTTGCTCAGACTTTCATTGGGGAAGTCAGAAAATGGTTTAAAGCCCTAATAGTTGGTAGCATTCATAGTTGGGTTGAGTTTGAAGATAGCTTTCTGAGGAAATGGGGAAATAGAACTAATCCTGTTCAAGCCCTCACTGAATATAATAATTTAAGAAGAGCTTCAGATGAGACTGTCCAAAAATTTTCTAAGAGGTTTAATAAGGTATATAATTCCATTCCAGCACACTTGAAACCTCCTGGAGCTTTGGCACAGTTAAGATATGCTGAGTCATTTGATTCAGATTTCTCCCTTCTACTCAGAGAAAGAGAGTCTGCTACTCTGGCTGACATGCAAAATGATGCAGTTAAAGTAGATGCGAATATGCTTGCTGTCAAAAAGTCAAAAATGGCAAAGACTAAGATAAAAGAAGAGGAAAATCCTTCTACTTCTGCTCAAGAAGACAAGTTTGAAACCATCATAAAAACTATGGAAAAGTTGATGGATCAATTAGCACTTGGGAATACTGCTGCTCCCCAAGCACAACAAGAGCCTCAATTTAGAAACCCTCAATTTAGAAGGCCTCAAAATCAGCAAAGGACAAGAGACAATAAAAACCAGCAGGCAGATTCTCAAGTGAGACCTCCTTTTCAACAAACCTTGGTGGATGAAGAAGAAGATCCTGAAGTACCTGAGGAATCTATTCATTGCTTTGATGAAGAAGGGTCAGGAATTTTCTTGACCAAAGAGGAACATGATGAGTCTAGCATGACAAAGTCAGAGGAAGAACCTTCAGATTTTTTAAAGGGCTATCAGCATGCTATTTTTGAGATACAAAAGTAGTATAATCTCAGGAATAGAGATGTTCCTATTATAGCAGACAAAGCACAATTCAAGAAGAATATCTCAAAGACAGCTGATGATAAGAAGGAGAAAGCAAAGGTAGGTGAAAATAAGGTTGATCCTCCTCTTGACAAAAAGGACATTCAAATTGCTTCTCCTCTTAAAGAAGGTGACAAGTCTACCTCTATTTTTAATATTGAGAATGAGATTGCAAAAAATAAGATATCAATTCCTTTTAATGAAATTCTCAAGGTGGATAAATATAGAAGAAAAATTGTTGAAATGCTCAATTCACAACCAGGGGTGGCTGATATCCTAAATGTGCAAGAAGATAATCTTATTATCTGCTTCGGTCCAAGGCTTGAGGATGAACAAAATAAAGAGTTCCCTCCTTTCTAAATAAGCATTACTATTCATGATATGACTTTACATAATGCTATGTTAGATTCAGGAGCATCACATAATATTATGCCTAAAGTAATTATGGAGAGATTGGGGTTAGAAATTACTAGGCCATATAAAGATTTATTCTCCTTTGATTCTAAGAGAGTTCATTGCATAGGTTTGATAAAAGATGTGGTTGTGGGACTACAACAAATTCCAGCAAAAACCACTGTTATGGATATTGTTGTTGCAGACATCCCACCTAAGTTTGGAATGCTGCTTTCAAGGTCTTGGGAAGCCAAAATCAAGGGCACAATGCAAATGGATCTCACATATGCTACTATTCCAGTGTTTGGTGAGCAGAGGAGGTTGTACCGGGAAACAAGGATGGCCTACATGGTGAGTAGCAAAGAAAAACCTCAAAATTTTCCTATTTATTCATGTGATACTGGTCTTGGTTCAGCTATCTTTTTTAATGAGTCAGTTGGGAGAGAATTGGAAGAAGAATCAGCAGAGAATCAAAGTCATGAAGGACAGCCAGGAGATGAAGAAAATGTCATGGGCTGTTGGTCATTATACTTAGATGGAGTAGCAGGGAAAGAAGGGGCAGGAGCTGGAATTTGCATCACTAGTCCAACTGAAGAAAATAAGTTTATGTCATACAAACTTAACTTTGATTGTACCAATAATATGGCTGAATACGAATCTCTAGTGTTAGGCCTGGAAACCTTGATAGAATTGAAGGAAAAAAACATTGTTGTTTATGGAGATTCTGAATTGATTATTAAGCAAGTACAAGGTACATATCAAACAAAGGATGCAAAGATGAGAGCCTACAGAAACTTAGTGTTGGGATTATTGGAAAATTTTCAATCCTATACCTTCAATATTAAAACCAAAGATCAAAATTCTGTTGCAGATTCTCTTGCTGTGGCAGCCTGTTTGTTTGTTATTCCTAAACAAGATTCGGATAGCTATGAGGTGAAGGTACTCCATAGACCAGTTATCCCAGATAACATCCTAAACTGGCAGGTCTTTGAAGATGATCAACAGGTAAGAAATTTCATAGAATTGAAAGAAGAGTTTGAACATAATCAAATTGATCAGCAGAATATGTTAACAGAGACAAAGGACAAGTCTCAAGTGCTGCAGCTACAAAAAAACCTTATTCCTAAAGGCCTTATTCCACTTGAGAAATTATTTGATCAAAATGATGTGTTTAAAGCACGAAGATTGCAAGCCAATGAAGAAGAAATAGAAAGCTGTAATTTAGGCGACTCAGTTGTGCCCAAATTTGTAAAAATTTCAAAGTTTTTATCAGCTGATATGAAGGGTAAATATATTGAAATGATGAAGAAATTTATTGATGTTTTTGCATGGAGCTATGCTGATTTGAAACAGTATGATTCTTCAATCATACAACATACCATCCCGATCAAGCAAAATGAGAAGCCTTTTAAGCTTCTGATGCCACTAATAGAAAAAGAGGTAAAAAAGCTTTATGATGCTAAGATTATTGTTCCAATCAGATTTTCAAATTGGCTTGCTAACTTGGTACCAGTCAGAAAAAAGAATGGGGAGATTAGAATTTGCATAGACTTCAGGAATTTAAACAAGGCTTCACTGAAGGACAATTACCCTCTTCCCAAAATGGATTTTATTCTGCAAAATATTGTTGGATCACAAAGGATGTCTATGCTTGATGGCTTCTCAGGGTATAATCAAATCCTTGTTCATCCAGATGATCAGGAGAAGACAGCTTTCACTACACCATGGGGCACATTTATGTATGCAAAAATGCCTTTTGGTCTCATGAATGTGGGAGCCACTTTCCAGAGGGCTATGGACATTGCTTTTGCTGAAGAAAAAGATAAATCAGTGGTGGTATATCTTGATTATATCACAGTCTTTTCAAAGAAGGAAGAGGACCATTTAAAGCACCTAGAAAGGATCTTGCTCAAATGTAGAAGGTTTGGTATTTCTCTAAATCCAACCAAGAGTATCTTTGCTTTGACTTCTGGAAAATTGCTTGGTCATATTATCTCTGAAGAGGGAATTAGGATTGATCCTAATAGAGTTAGTGCTATTCAAAGGTTAGATTTGCCAAGGAGTAAGAAAGAGGTTCAATCTTTTCTTGGAAAGGTTAATTTGTTAGGAGATTTATTCCTAATTTTGCTGAGGTGGTCAAACATATAACAAAAATGTTAAAGAAAGGAGCAGATTTCAAGTGGACAGTTGAGGCAAAGAAATCATTTGAAGAGATCAAAGAGGCACTCTCTCAAGCACCAGTTCTTATCAGCCCTGATTTCACCAAAGAATTTCTGATCTTCACATTTGCTTCTGAAGATACAATAGCTGGAGTCTTGTTGCAAAAGGGAAGTCAAGGTATTGA
>APFE031105366.1:86453-101453 GCA_000404065.3 Pinus taeda
AGACTTCTGATTGGCCACTTCTCTACAAAAGCGACCCAGAATTCAGCCACACATACCAGACACTCTTGGAGGGTCGGCAAGTTGCAGATTTTCACCTCGAGGATGCCCTATTATGCCACCTCATTCACCTTTGTGTTCCTTCAAGCGAGCGTGCCAAGATGATTTGGGAAGCACACTACAGTCGAGCTGCTGGGCATTTCGGGGTCGATAAAATAGTGGCAGTACTGCAAAACTATTTCTATTGGCCGAATCTTCGACAGGATGTTGGGAAGTACATCCGATCATGTATTGCCTGTGCAATCGCCAAACCGGCCATTAAGAAGCACGGCCTCTATACCCCGTTGCCTACCCCTAGTCGACCTTGGGAATCCATCTCCATGGATTACATGTCAGGCCTTCCTTCCACTAAGCATGGAAATGACTGTGTTTTTGTGGTCGTCGACAGATTCTCAAAGATGGCTATTATGATGGCCTGCAAGAAGAATATCACAGCAGAAGCCACTGCTAAACTCTTCTTTGAACGAGTGTGGGTGCACTTTGGCATCCCACAGTCTATCATCTCAGATCGGGACAGTCAGTTTCTAGCAACATTTTGGTCCAGCCTCTGGTCAATGCTTGACACCAAACTCACGAAGTCCACAGCCTTCCATCCTCAAAACTGATGGCCAGACAGAGGGTGTCAATAGGATGATTGTGCACATTCTGCGCATGTATAACTCAAAGCATCCACGCACATGGGACGAGAGCCTCCCCTATGTTCAGCACAGCTACAACCGAGCTCTCCACAGCTCCACTGGCCATAGCCCTTTTGAGGTGGGTTTGGGATTCCAGCCACTATGCCCCATTGAGCCATGCCACTTGCCGCCACTCAAATGAATTCAGCTCATGTCCAGTCCGAAACAGATAAGGCCACCAGCTTCATTGAGCGCATCCAACATATTCGCCAGCAGGTCCATGACATTCTTGAGAAATCAAATGCCAGATACAAGCAGCGACATGATCAACATCGAGTGCCACACAAGTTTCAGGTGGGCGAAAAAGTCTGGTTGCATTTGCAAAAGGAACGCCTTACTGGAGCCTATCGAAAATTGAGACCACTCCGATATGGTCCCTACACCATTACTAAGTCTATGGGAGACAATGCATTTGAGCTCAGCATTCCCCCATTCCTTGGCCTGCACCCAGTGTTCAATGTGGACCGCCTTCGGCCATACTTTCCACCATTGCTAGACACATCCGACATTGCAGAACAACTCAAACCCACAGAATTAAATCCAGATTGCACGGAACAAGCTGCAACTGATCGCATCATGGACGCGCAGATCAAGAACACTCGCCAACAGAATATCCAACTGTATCGAGTTGTCAAAGCAGGCCAACTCCTTCAGCAGGGCAAGTGGCTCACCAGGGAACAAGTTCAGCAGAAGTTTCCTCATCTCATGGAGGAGCTCAATGCAATGGGGACCATTGCTTCCTAAGGGGCGAGGAATGATCCAAGTGGATATTGGTGGCCACCTGCCAAGTCCACCTGGACCCCCACCATTGTCTTTCTCAACATTTTCAGTTTCCCTAATTGTAGCGCAACTTACTATTTTTAGCAGTTTTTCGGGTCCTGAACTTCTGGAGCCGTTTTGAGGCCCTGTTGATGCCTCGAAAATCGCTGCACCAACATTGGGGGAAACCACCCGATCCGGACCTTAGTGCAGCTCCTTTTCCGTTTGGGATAGTGGCTCCGACTGGGGGTAATGGGACCAGTTTCCCAAAAATAGATAAATGGGATGAATGAATACTTTGTAGATAACACTAGTGATAGGCGGATGACTAAAACTATTGACAGAAATATAAGTAAATAAAAACTATCCTGGGAGTCTATTTGAACTCTAAAGCGTAGCTTTTGATGCTCTATATCCAAAAATACAATTATATAGATGACTGCATTCTTAAGACATAGATATTAAATTATTAAAGATTGTTGTGCCTAAATAGTTAGGCGCAACGATTAAAGCGATACTACTACACTTTATGCATTCATACCATTAACGCATACATGATTAAAAATAAATGCATATCATATAAACACCCAATAGTGGAATGAGTAAGATTTCCTTTTGTTGCGCATGCATACAATTAACGATAGCAGGAATAATTACACAGCGAATTCACATACACAGAATGACTTCAAACAAAAGATAGAAATACCATTTGAGTCGTATGCCACTCCTGATATGAATCACTATGTGTAGCTTTTGCCTCAACGCATAAACATTCCTCAATCAATGACAGTAGTGCACAATTGGATCAAGAAATTTCTCCATTAAAGTAAAAGCGACTGGTCGAGTTTCATAACAGAATAGAGGCTGAAGCACAATAGTGCAAACTTCAGTTTGTTAAGTCTATTACAAAATTTTACGACCCTTTCTAAAAACATGAAAGGGTCTATAAATACTATGCTAATCTAAATATCTACAAAACAGAAAAGCTAACTAAGCTGATATCAATAAATTCTTGTTGCTATTTCTGCTGGCGATCCGAGGAGCTGGAGGATGAGTCATTCGGTCGGCTCCTTCCCTTTGAACCTGAGTTGATTGATGGCGAGCATTGGCTCAATTTTAGGAGGTTTGTTGAGCTGCGAACTGAGCTGGGCAGTGTAGGTGGAGTCTTGGATGTCAGGGATCATACATTGAATGGCATCGGTTAAGCATTTGAGGGCAGATCGTTGTTCATGAGGCTTGATTAGGAAATGCCAATATGTTTCTATGCTTAAACTGTTGACCCCGGAAATCAACCTTCCTTTGCTCTCTAAATCTGGATAGCATGTCTGCTCCAATGTATTCACTGTAGTAATCTTCCGGGCGTGCATTGGGAAATCATATTTGCTAGATAGAGAGTATCATTTACTAGATCAACCAAATTACCAGCAGTTAATGCACATCTTGATGCTGCCCTTTCTGCCTTTAATACCTGTGTTTGCCATTCTGTAAACAATATGTTTTTATGGACCTAAAGTATCCTAGGCAAATTGGATTCCTTTCCTGACTTCGAATCTTGCCATTCAAGGTAGGTTGTAATAGCTTCTTCGGCCTGATTCAAGTCATCTCTTGCCTTTTCTACCTGCTCATTTACAGTTGTAGCTAACTCGCAGAGTGGTTCCGCTTGAGAGAGGTATTGAGCCAAGAGTTTAACTTGCGCTATAAGCGCCTTGTTGATTAACATCGCCTCTTTTTTGAATTCTTTTATCTGCGAATCTCCCTTGGTAGTCTCTAACTGTGTGGTAATTTGAGCGATATGCTTATCCTTAGTCTTCAAAGATTGCTCATTTTCCACTTTTAGTTGCTCCAAAGCCTCTCTCAATTCATTTCGTCTCTGGATGGCTGCCTGGTTAATCCTCTATTTCTCCTCCTCCCATTGTTGAATCAATTGGCTATTTATTTTCTGTTGTTCCACTAGATGTTCACTTGTATGTACTATCTTCTGTTGTTGTTCCGCTAATTGCCCCTCGGCTTGTATTGCCCTTTGTCTAACATCCGCTAATTCCGCTTGCAACGTGGAAATTTCCTGGTCTTTATTCTTTAGTAGAAGACTTACCTCTGATGCCTTGTCGATGGTGGTAGCTGAATAAGCTCTGGCATATTGTGACAACTTGGTCAAATCATCAGAGGGATCCAGTTTCTCCTTCCATACTACATTGCCCATGACTGTTTGGTCGGGAAAGAGGGAAGGTTGATCAAGCCTTTGCCTCTTGCTTTACCACGACTCTGTGCTTTGGGTTGTAGAAGACGTTTAACAGAGGAATATCTTCTACTTGGAGAGTGATTTGGTCGCTAGGACCTTTTGGAATTATTTCCACATTCATAGTTTTAGGTGGGCCACTGGCTCCGCTCAAAGCCTGAGATGAGTTTTCATCCTGTACACTGCTACTTTTAGGAGTATCAGTATTCTGTGGGTCTTTTCCTCCACCGATAATGGTACTGAAATGTTGCCATTCCTTTTTCAGCTCAGGGTCTGTGACGACACATTTGTTAGTATCGGTGGTGGTTTGTTTGGACTGGGACTCCTTTAACAGTTGTTCTTGTTTTTCCTTCTCTTGATGCTCCTGTTCCTTCTGCCGCATCTCTTCCTGATTCTTTTGCTGGTTGTCCTCCTGCTCTTTTCTCTGTCTATCTTCCTCTTCTTTTCTTAAGCACTCTACCTGCTCTTTCTTTAGCTTCTCCTCTTCGTTTTTCTTCTGTTGCTCCTCCTGCTCATTGTTTTTGGTTTTCACTGCAACAGGGGGTTCTTTCTTTTGTTGCTGGCCAGACTCGCTTGATGATGCTTGGGTCGGCATTAATAAGTCTAGGGGCAGAGTTTGCAACCTCTGCTCCCTGAGCTTATTAAACTCAGATAACCCTTCGTCATTATATCTTCTCCTGGCAAGCTCTTTAGCATGACCTATTGATTCAGCTGAGGCAAAAACATCATCGAATATATCTTCTTTATGCTCAAATGTTGATAATTTGGCATGTTCCAGAGCGGCATATGCATATATGTTTGGATCATATGCTCTATTCGGAATTATAGGAAGATTTAGAGCTTGAATTTTCATGGCTTCTTTTTCTGCATGTTTTAAATCATTCAGGGTAAAGACTCCACATCTGAAAGGAAAAGTAGGCCAGCCCCTTTTCTTCTCCTGCTTAAGAGTCAGTGTGGTACTCTTAGCTGTAATTTGGTATGCAATTTCCCTTGCTAGCAGTTTGTCAGGGACATATAAGGGGAGGACATGGGGATTGGCTTGGCTGCCATAGACTCTAACATAAGTAAAATACTCTTCCCCAAACCAACTACCCACCACTAGCAAGTCAAAAGAGGCTAGGTAGGAGATCCTTGAAATGGGCTTATCAAAAATTGCATAATAAACAGGAACCATGAAACCATTACAAATTTGATACAAGTGATTCTTATGGGATGACTTCCACATCTT
This sequence comes from Pinus taeda, assembly GCA_000404065.3. Lineage (NCBI taxonomy): Eukaryota > Viridiplantae > Streptophyta > Pinopsida > Pinales > Pinaceae > Pinus > Pinus taeda. The sequence goes on from APFE031105366.1 coordinate 91,411, forward strand.
GCGATGGTAAATATGGATGGGCGAGGGGTCCTGTGCGGTCCACCTCCAACCAAGAATAGGGAATTCAGAATTAAAACACAAGGTATCTAAGATATAAGCGCTGTAGTAGAACGGAGGAATTATTCTCTCGGTGACTCTGGTGTTATTCCTAAATTCACTAACAGCTAGTGCAAGCTTATCCGAAAGGATAGTAGCCCAATCCATAATCCAACTGTTGACTGCCGCCTCCATGAGGGGAACCATTTCGATGGTAAAAATGGCAGAATCGTGCAAACCCCATAATCTACACATCATTATAGCGGCATAGCAGTAAGGAGAACACAAAGAGTTGACTGAGTACTTACCGGAGGATTCATGCTTGTGCTTATTTGGATTTTGCTTCCAATCTTTGATGGGTTCAGACTCAATCTCATTCTCACTTGCGAATTTCTCCAAAAATGCGCTATTGTATACTTTCTCTGGCTTAGGCAAATTATACATTTGCCTCAGATCTTATGGCTTAAATGACCCAAAAATCCTTCCATCCTTTGTGACGAAAGTTCTATTTGTGATGGGGATTTCTTCAATTTCCCATTTGATAACATCAGTGTATGGGAGCATTTGCTCCCTTGCCGCTATCCTATGGAGGAAGGAATCGGCCAAGTCTTTGAGAGTGCACTCTGATTTTTTTAATGAATCTGCGGTAGCTTGGTCTACCACTTGCGTTGGTTTCTCGGCCTCTAACAAATCATAAGTTCCTTGCCAAGTTGTTCTGGCAAGGCCCTCGCATGTTGTGTCAGATATCAGACCTTTCTTGCTGTTTACTACCGCATGTGGCGCAGCTGGTGGACTGATAACACCTGCAACTTTCTTTGATTTTTTACCCATTATGCCCGAATTGCTTTGAAAAACTATATTCTGCACAGAGAGGCGATTTTGGCGTAACACAGAGATAACAATGAAACTCACAGTTGATAGTAAAATAGAAAAAGAACGTTGATATACTTTGCTTTTATTAGGATGGCGCAGAGACGATCTATAGGCAGATCTGAGGGTATGGATTCATTAAGGGACCGTATAGGACCTGCCACCTTATAAATGTTCATTATTTCAATATTTGGTCGAAAGATCTCTCAAATCATGCAATGGGCGTACTGGCGGCCGAGCAGGAATGATTATGCCTTAACTGTCATTAAATCGGGCTTTCCAATCACTTTAACGGGTTTTTGTTGAGAACCGTGCCTTATCGCATCGCATCGGGCAAGGGCACATGGCTAGTTTTAACAATGTTTTGAATATTGCCGATCGCCGATTGCGATATCGCATCGGCGAAAGGCATATGCACATTAAGGGTTAAACAGGGGGAGCCGCCGATCATCGATTGCGATATCGCATCGGCGAAAGGCATGTGTGCAATGCCTGCAGTATAAAGGGAATTGCCGATTGCAATATCACCGATAGCTTTATCGCATCGGGGTTTTAATAAGGGGCACGTTAGTGGTGCACAAGGGAATTTTCCGATTGTGATATCGCCGATAGCTTTATCGCATCGGGGGAAGCCTTTTGGTCATTTGGTGCATCCTTTTTGTTATTGCGATATGCGATCGCTTTATCGCAATAAACACATATTTGCTTTATTTCCATTTTTTAAAGAGATATTGCTTTTAAGGGTGATTTTATAAAGCGCTCCACTGATTTGTCGGTTTTTTACAAAGTAAGAGTTTTGACATCAATTTTATTTTAAGAGGGACCTATTTCATATTTTAATGCTTTTTTGTAAATAAAAATAATATGAAATGCGGGGTTGTTTGCAAAGCACAACAGGCCCTAAACGACGTTTTTTGGGGAATACAGGGGCAACATGGGTCCATGCAATGGACCGATGTTGCCCATTCCAAAAATGGTAGTGCTCGGATAGATCTTTCTAATGAGCTATTGTACGCGTCAAACGGAGATCATATGCCAAAGTTACGACCCTGGGAAGTTGATGTACCAACTTACCCCCAAACGGGGCCCACAGTTTGGCATTTCATCTCCTAGGGTTAGGTTTTGGAATGTTAAGGGTTTTCCATTGTTTTCTCAACAATAAATAGGCCTTCGAGCCTTCATTGTAACACAGTTCAGAGGCATGTAGCCATCACATCTCTTCTCAGAGATAAGCTACCATCGCCCTAGCTAGTTTATTTCCATTTCTGATTGTAAGCATATTTTAGTATTTTCCATTAATGAAGTGAAGTATTATTTCCGCTGCATATTTGTGTATATGGTTATCTCTATAATTTGTTGCGTTCCTATTTAAATCCGGATCAACGGGAATAGATCCTGCCATGAAGACTTGGGAACCGAAGGGAGAAGAAGATGGATCAGCCACCATTTGAGTTTGATGAGAGGGAAAAGGTTCTTTAAGAACCGCAGGAACCCCAGGAGCACCCTTTAACAAATGATTAACTTCGGACCGCTTGGGGTAGTCCTTAGTATAGTGATCCTCCTCACAAATGAGGCAAGGATACTTGGGTTTGCAGTTAGCTCCTTCCTCAGTTGGAGGTTTGGAGGATTCCTGTTTAGGTTGCTCGGATTTATTTTTCCTTTCCCCTTTTTCTTTCCTTTTGAGGCCTTTCCCGTCGTGGTGGACTGGACGGCGTTGACCTCGAAAGTATTACCAGAATTTGAACCACCCTGAGAAGTGTTTTCGTTAGAGGCACTTGACTTTTGCTTTCCAGGGTTTGACGATGATTTTTTAGAGGCTGGGTTGATAGAGCCAATGACTCCATCGACAGATGGCTTCGGCGGAGCGTTGGATGTACCGGGCCTCGGGGCGTCCGGAAAATACTCATACAAGGTACCAGACTGAGAGTAAACTAAGTTCAGGTACTGAGCGTGCGCGATTTCTTGCTCTTTAGTCACACAGGCTCCCATAGCAATGTCCCGTGCAATCTTAGGGACAAAGGAAGTCGTGAACCAGTCGGTGAGGAGTTGATCAGGAATCCAAAACTTGATCAACCTACGACGCCTTCTCCATTCATGTATATGATCGGAGATATGTGTGGCTGTATCCTGCTTAAGAGACGTAAGGATGTGAGTCCCTATCTTGTACCAAATGGGTAACTTAAAGTGAGTAAGGAATGCCATGGCCAATGAATTGAAATCTTGAAATGACGCATGTGTCAATTCAATATACCATTTAGCGGCAGAACCAGTGACAGTCCTCTAAAAGAGGCGAAGTCGAATCGAGTCATCGAGCCATGAATTAGACGAACACCATAAGTGATACGTCATTACATGAGCTTGAGGGTCCTCTCCAGCTTTTCCGTCAAATTTGGGACAATCACTAGGTATCTTATTCGGAACTGGTGGCCATTGTGGATTACGTAAAATGGGATCATTTGTTAATTTTGATACATCGGGTAGTTCCAACGTCGCTAGAAATGGTAGTTGCGGGTTGAAGGACATTTGTCCCGGATATGAGGTAGGTCCAGAATTCCATCCAGTTCCTGTTTTCCCCCACTGGCCTTGTCCCAATGGACCAGGTCCAAAAGGGCCTTGTCCAGAAGGATTTTGTCCGTAAGGGTTATTTCCGGAACCGGGTGGTTGATACTAGTTCTGCCCCCCAGCGCCCCATTGGTTACCATATTGCCCCGCAGGTTGTTGATAATTTTGATAAAGGTTGCCCTGTGGCTGTTGGTAATTTTGATACGGGGTATATTGATTTTGCCCCTAGGGTTGCTGGTATCCATACTGAGATTGGGAACCAGGTGGCATTTGATGAGAAGGTTGGGATTGAAACCCCCCTGAATACGGAGGTTGGGATTGGTACCCACCCGAATAAGGAGGCTGGGATTGATAGCCACTTGAATAAGGAGGCTGGGATTGATAGCCACCTGAATAAGGAGGCTGGGATTGATAGCCACCTGAATAAGGAGGCTGGGATTGGTACCCACCTGAATAAGGAGGTCGGGATTGGTACCCGCCTGAATGAGAAGGTTGGGCCATCTGGTTGGAAGGTTGTCCTGGTCAGATCTGAGACGGCCCCGTTTTCCCAGAAGGTCGAGCTTGTTGAGTGACAGACTGCCCTTGCACAACCGAAGGTTTTCCTTGTAGACCAGATGGTTGCTGAGCGGTGGTCTAGCCTTGCTGTGCATAAGGCTGGCCACCTTCCCAAGTGGAGTCACCAAATTGTTGGAGAGGTAAATCCCCAGCGGAGTCGCCAAATTGTTGGAGAGGTAAATCCCCTCTATGGATAGAGGCGATCCCTACTAGCCCAGAACGGGTCTAGCAACAATCAAACAATGCTATCACGCAAGTTCCTAATTGCAAATAAAAGGTAGGTGATGAAGACCTACTTGAGTTCCAACGCTTTCGTCTGTAGAAGAGATGTCGCCCATGTTCCTTTGCCTTAGTCGGTCACAATCCTCCACTATCCTCGTGAATGGACACCTGCACAAACAAAGAGAACAACACAAACACAAGCGTGAAATCTAATATATGCAATTATACATCAGTCAGGAAGGATATAATTCAACATCAACCATTACAAGTACAACGAGAATGGAACCATAATGATAGTCATCTATTATTAATAATCAACAAAGGAGAATACAACCAACGTCCTGACGTCAAGTCCTGCTTTGGCTGGGTGCTCAACTACACAAGTATTGCAAAGCTTGAAGGGGTGAGGGACAAGCTCTATCTCTCTTTAGTAACAAGGTCTCCTTACTTAGGTAAAGCCTTATGGACACAAAGAAGGCTCTTGCAACTCCAATCTCTTGATATCTTCCTTTCAGCACAAGTATTGCCACTAGAATCAGAACTAGCTTGCTCAAGCCATGGAGACAAGCTTTTATAGAGGAAAAGGAAGAGATAAGGTCAATCTCAACAATAATGGATTTGGCTTCATCACTTGGAAACTTATATGGAATGGTGGCAAACTACTTCCCATTCAAGGATATTCGAAGCCAAACCATCCTCACTTAACTTGGATGCAGTTGGTGAATGAGTTGGATAGAACTTTTGGAGGTTTGATTAGTTCAAAACTTTGCCCAAAAAGGTTGGCCCGATTGCAACTCTGGGACAGAGCGCTAATGGCGTGCCCTTTTAATAGGATTTTCCCCATTGGTGCGGACATAACATAGTGGGCCAGCGCTAATGTAAAAAGGGTTGTTTTTAAGGGCAAAGAGCAGGAGATGTCTTCATGGCATATGAAGCTCATGTTCAGAGGTGAATGATGCAAGTGGTTTCAAGTCCTGTCACTTCTCACAAGTCCCGGAATGAGTCCTCCAATATGTAGGAGAGGGGTAACAGGGACGGTGACAAATTACTGTGTAACAGAAGCGTTCCACCTCGAAATCCTTCTTCTAGATAGGCCCCACCATCGACGTAGCAAGCCTCCTCCCCATTGGACCACGAGCGCATACACAATTGAAACAAAAAAATGCCCATAAACGTTGTGACTTAACATTTCCAACCGCAAAACCCTACCACACACGCAAGATGCAAGGAAAAATCCGACCCCACGATCAAACATATGGACCAACACATCTATCAAAACCTCACAGCCAGCGCAACCACAAACGATGTGCACTTTGAAATGAATGCCAACCCTTGAATTTACAAAAAGGAGAACAACGCCTCACATCACCCGACGGAAAAAGCAAGCAAGAGGGAGGATAGGTGGTTTACAACCAAAACCCTTCCACAACCCTCTTAAATGTATGCATCTCAACTGACAATGCCAACACAGAAATAGTACAAGCACAAGAAACCGGTGCCATAAACAGCCGAACAATGAAGAGGCCAGCCATCACAAGGAGCCACACCACAACAACCCATACAACTCCGAGAACTTGGAGTAGTCGGGGAATTTTTCACATATGCCTCCAGGGACAAGCATGGCCAACATTACCGCTCATGCGCTACCGAGTGGGCATGGAGAGAAGATGAAAATCGACCTCCCTACAAATGACCCAAGGCCATTCTTGAGGCAAACCCAAAAAACCAACTCAATTACCAACCCACCTTTCACACGAAAAGAAAAACCCTTCACACCAAATAGGGAGGAGGCGAACAATATAACGAGGAGCCAATTTAAATGGAGCCACACATGGCTACCCAACGCAATCAAAATTTTCTATTCACAGCAACCGAGGCGCACAACAACGACACAAGCACGACAGAGTTTTGGGGCTCCCATCTGGGACCACAACAACAAAGGCTCAACGGAGCGCCGAGCAAACTTTCACCATTCTTATCGTTGAGATGGGCAAGAGGGACGGGGATGAGCATGGCCCACACTACCGCTCATGTGCTACCGAGTGCGGATGGAGAGAAGCTGAAAATCGGCCACCCTACAAATGACCCAAGGCCATCGTTCAGGCAAACCCGAAAACACAACTTGATTGCCAACCCACCTTTCACACGGAAAGAAAACCTGTCGATGGTATCATCTGAAGGGGCATAAGGGGACCAAGACGAGCTAGGGAGCCACACCACAACAACCCATACGGCTCCAAGAACTTAGAGAGCAGAAGGGGAGTTGTTCACGTATGCCTCCCAGAACGAGCATGGCCAACATTACCGCTCATGCGCTACCGAGTGGGGAAGGAGAGAAGATGAAAATCGGCCACCCTACAAACGACCCAAGGCCATCGTTCAAGAAAATCCAAAAACACAACTCGATTGCCAACCCACCTTTCACACGGAAAGAAATCCTGTCGCTGGTATCATCTGGAGGGGCACGAGGGGACCAAGATGAGCCCGAGAGCCACACCACAATGACCCCGAGAACTTGGAGAGCAGAAGGGGAATTGTTCACATATGCCTCCCGGGACGAGCATGGCCAACATTACCTCTCATGTGCTACCGAGTGGGGATGGAGAGAAGATGAAAATCGACCACCCTAAAAACAACCAAAGGCCATCGTTCAGGCGAACATGAAAACACAACTCGATTGCCAACCCACCTTTCACACGGAAAGAAAACTTGTCACTGGTATCATCTAGAGGGGCACGAGGGGACTAAGACGAGCCAGGGAGCCACACCACAACAACCCATACAGCTTGGAGAGCAGAAGGGGAGTTGTTCACATATGCCTCCCGGGACGAGCATGGGCAACATTACCGCTCATGCGCTACCGAGTGGGGATGGAGAGAAGATGAAAATCAGCAACCCTACAAACAACCCAAGGCCATCGTTCAGAAAAACCCAAAAACACAACTCGATTTCCAACCCACCTTTCACACAGAAATAAATCCTATCGCTAGTATCATCTGGAGGGGCACGAGGGGACCAAGACGAGCCAGGGAGCCACACCACAACAACCCATACAACTCCAAGAACTTGGAGAGCAGAAGGGAGTTGTTCACATATGCCTCACGGAAGAGCATGGCCAACATTACCGCTCATGCGCTACGAGTGGGGATGGAGAGAAGATGAGAATCGGCCACCCTAGAAACGACCCAAGGCCATCATTCAGGCGAACCCGAAAACACAACTCGATTGCCAACCCACCTTTCACACGGAAAGAAAACCTGCCGCTGGTATCATCTGGAGGGGCACAAGGGGACCAGGATGAGCTCGGGAGCCACACCACAACAACCCATACAGCTCCAAGAAATTTGAGAGCAGAAGGAGAATTGTTCACATATGCCTCCCGGGATGAGCATGGCCAACATTACCGCTCATGCGCTACCGAGTGGGGATGGAGAGAAGATGAAAATCGGCCACCCTACAAACGACCCAAGGCCATCGTTCAGGCAAACCTGAAAACATAACTCGATTGCCAACCCACCTTTCACATGGAAAGAAAACATGCCGCCGGTATCATCTAGAGGGGCACGAGGAGACCAGGACAAGCCTGGGAGCCACACCACAACAGCCCATACAACTCCAAGAACTTGGAGAGAAGAAGGGGAATTGTTCACATATGCCTCCCGTGATGACCATGGCCAGTGTTACCGCTCATGCGCTACCGAGTGGGGATGGAGAGAAGATGAAAATTGACCACCCTACAGACGACCCAAATCCATCTTTCGGGCAAACCCGAAAACACAACTCGATTTCCAACCCACCTTTCACACGGAAAGAAACCCTGTCGCTGGTATCATCTTGAGGGGCACAAGGGGACCAAGACGAGCCGAGGAGGCACACCACAACAACCCATACAGCTCCAAGAACTTAGAGAGTAGAAGGGAAATTGTTCACATATGCCTCCTAGGATGAGCATGGCCAACATTACCGCTCATGCGCTACCGAGTGGGGATGGATAGAAGATGAAAATCGGCCACCCTAAAAATGACCCAAGGCCATCCTTCAGGCAAACCCGAAAACACAACTCAATTACCAACCCACCTTTCGAAAGGAAACCTGTCACTTGTATCATTTGGTTGGGCACAAGGGGACTAAGACGAGTCGGGGCGCCGCACCACAACAACCCACACAAGTTTACATGGACGCCCTCACCCAAACGAGTTTGCACGGACGCCATCGAACGACCCGCCCGAACGAGTTGACACAGGGGCCATCGAACGACCTGCCCATAAGAGTTTACATGGGCACACACAAGACCGAAACAAAGGGACAAGGGAGAGGCAGACAAACGAGCTGCACAAATGTGCACAAAGCCACCCTCGGGTCACAACTTAGCATTTTTGTCACGGGATCGTTCACCCGAGCGCGCCCTCGCCCGACCGGCCCGAACGAATTGACTCGGATGCCCTTAAACGACCCGCCCGAACGAATTGACTTGGACGCCCTTAAAAGACCCACCCGAATGAGTTCACATGGGTGCCCAAACGACCGTAACGAAGGGACAAGGGAGAGCCGGGAAAACGAGCTGCACGAATGTGCACAAATCCAACCTAGGTTCACAAATTAGCATTTTTTGATACGGGCTCGTTCGCCTGGGTGTGCCCTTGACCGACCCGCCTGAACGAGTTCACCCGAATGACCCGCCCGAACGAGTTCACACGCGTACCCTCAAACGATTCACCGAAACGAAGGGACAAGGGAGAACTAGGCAAACAAGTTGCACGAACGTGCACAAAGCCAACCTCAGGTCACAACTTAGCATTTTTTGATACGAGCTCATTTGCTCGGGTGCGCCCTCACCCGACCCGCCTGAACGAGTTCACCCAAATGACCCGCCCAAACGAGTTCACATGCGCGCCCTCAAACGACTCACCGAAACGAAGGGACAAGGGAGAGCCCTGGAAAACGAGCTGCACGAACGTGCACAAAGCAGACCTCGAGTCACAACTTAGCATTTTTTGATACGGGCTCGGCGCCCTCGCCCGACCCGCCTGAACGAGTTCACCCGAACGACCCGCCCGAACGAGTTCACACACGCACCCTCAAACGACTCACCCAAACGAACGGACAAGGGAGAGCCTGGAAAACGAGCTGCACGAACGTGCACAAAGCCAACCTCGGGTCACAACTTAGCATTTTTTGATACGGGCTCGTTCGCCCGGGTGTGCCCTTTCCCGACCCGCCTGAACGAGTTCACCCAAACGACCCGCCCGAACGAGTTCACACGCGCGCCCGCAAACAACTCACCGAAACGAAGGGACAAGGGAGAGCTGGGCAAACGAGCTGCACGAATGTGTACAAAGCGAACCTCAGGTCACAACTTAGCATTTTCTGATACGGGCTCGTTCGCCCGGGTGCGCCCTCGCCCGACCCGCCTGAACGAGTTCACCCGAACGACCCGCCCGAACGAGTTCACACGCGCGCCCTCAAATGACTCACCGGAATGAAGGGACAAGGGAGAGCCAGGCAAACGAGCTGCACAAACATGCACAAAGCCAACCTCGGGTCACAACTTAGCATTTTTTCATATGGGCTCGTTCGCCCGGGTGCTCCCTCGCCCGACCCACCTGAACGAGTTCACCCGAACGACCCACCCGAATGACCCGCCCAAATTAGTTCACACACACGCCCTCAAGTGACTCACCGGAACGAAGGGACAAGGGAGAGCCGGGAAAATGAGCTGCACGAACGTGCACAAAGCCAACATGGGGTCACAACTTAGCATTTTTTGATACGGGCTCGATCGCCCAGGTGCGCCCTTG
>APFE031105366.1:106453-131251 GCA_000404065.3 Pinus taeda
TTTCAAACCCACCGAATCGCACACATGTTAGACTCCTTGGTCCATGTTTCAAGATGGGTCGAATGGAAAGCCCGCCAACCAACACCACGAGCGTGCAGGTGAACATGGCCCGCTACAAAGGCACGCACTTCGTTCCTTAACCACCGTAGCGGAAAACTGATAGGTGACAATCCACCCGCACTTGTGACAATGCAGCAGCCCGTGTTGGTTTGCACCTCAAGTCGAGCGGCAGACCAGCCTGAGCCGTTCCACATCCGACCAAGACGCATTGACAGTCTCCATCCGCTTCCCTCCCAGCAATTAAAAGCACTCTTTAACTCTCTTTTCAAAGTCCTTTTCATCTTTCCCTCGCGGTACTTGTTCACTATCAGTCTCTCACCCATATTTAGTGTTGGAGAGGTAAATCCCCTCTACGGATAGAGGCGATCCCTACTAGCCCAGAACGGGTCTAGCAACAATCAATCAATGCTACTATGCAAGCTCCTAGTTGCAATTAAAAAGTGGGCAATGAACACCTACCTAGATTCCAGCGCTACTGTTTGATGAAGAGATGCCACTCTCGCTCCTTTGCTCTGGTCGGTCACGATCCTCCACTATCCTCGTGGATGGACACCTGCACATGCAAAGGGAAAACAAACACAAGCGTGAAATCTAGTAAAAGCAACTATTCATCAGTTAGAAAGGATGTAATTCACATTAACCATTACAAGACAAATGAGAATGGAACCATAACAGTAGTCATCTATCTTTTATTAATCAAAAACAGAGAAAGGTACAACCAATTTTCTGATGCTGAGTCCTTCTCAAGAGGGTCCAGCCAGCAAGTCTCATAAGCATTCACCCTTGGAGGTAGATCTCCCAAGACAAACAACTCTCTCTCCCACACAAGGCAACAAGACTTCACAACCTTCCTTAAGCTCTCTAGCAATCCACACTTAACACACCAACTGCCTATTAAGAGCAGCACTAAAGCACTATGAATTCTTCTATGTCAAAAACTATATCCCAAAAACTAGCTGCTCATGGCAATGGTGGAGGCTTATATAGGAGAAGGAGTCTCCATGAATGTAGGAAGGATAAGCTTATCTCCAAGAAAGGTGGCTCATATGACGAAAAGACATGCCATAGAAGGGAGGGTGACATTCACAAGGCCAACAACTAGGTCTGGAGTCATCTGGAAGGTTGGCTGTTAAAACAAACTCGCCCAAACAGGATCAGCGCGGGTGTATAACTGGACTGGCGCGCTGACGTCGCATCTCAATAACAGAGGAGGCTATGTCAGTGCAACTTAATACAAAAGAGGATGCGCTGGCTATGAAATTCGACCAGCGCGGGAAACTCGTGTGCTTCCGCGCTGGCAGCGCATCAGTTGCACTAGCAACCGCCAGTCACCGCGGTTATTTCAATAACGGTCGCGATGATCAAATAAACTTTGGCATAGAGGGTTATTTGGCCAATTCAGAGAGCATGAGCATGATGGATTTGATTTCATGACACAGTAGGGAGACTGACAAGGAGACAATGACAAATTACTGTGTAACAGATGCCCCCTAAAGAATGAAGCCCGAGAGAGTGGGAGGGTTGAAATGCTTTACAAAACTGCTGAATCGGAACACCACTAGGAAGAACCTGCGCATAGGTACAACTGATATCTCGATTACATGTAGTCTAGGAATGGGCGCAGCCATCCAAAAGACACACGAAGAAGGTCTGTGGTATGGACGCAGCCACCCAGCTGAAGAGACCATGATGATAAAAGGTATGGTCGCAGCCATCCCAAAATACTCTGGTATGGGTGCAGCCATCCATCAACGAGTCATGTAATAATGATCCACAAAATCGCAGCCTGGTTCGCAACAGAATAGAACAGGTAGTGGGGATCCACTTTTTCACAGTTAGATTCTATTTGTACATGTCTGCCTCATCCTTCCAGTAATGGTATTAAAATTCCCGAGGGCCTCGTGTTGTCAGTTCTCTTAGATTCCCTGTCTTTCCATTCACCTCAATGTGAGTTTTGTACTAAAAATAAAGGACCAAGGAGTTGAAAATAACAAAGTACAAGTCCAAACATGTGAATACAGGAGTCGAAGTTGAACATGCTTGAACATCGTCTGATTACCAGCCAATGATGAAAGCTATTAACAGACGCGAGAGGTGCCACTAATAATGACGATGGTACTCAAGGTACTATAGGTACAATCCACGTCGTGCGAATGAATGAGCCGGTGTCGAACACTCGTAGAGTCATCCGATCGGAGGCCAATGATGAAAACCTCGCGTCGAACACGAAGAACCTGCCATTGAGGCATGCAAGCTCCAAGGTACCTGAAGGGAGTCTCTAGGTCACTTTCTTGGATAATGAGCTAACGTCGACAGGAAGTGATCTTCGTCGAAGGTGGGCCATAATGTTTCCCACATCATCGACACGAGATAGAAAGAGACAATATGTTTTGTGTGAGATATCGGAGGGAGGTTATACTTGCAGAGGCTAACTTCTCTTGAACATATCGGCGACACAATGATGGATTTGGCAGTATTTGAGGTCAAATGATCAGAGGTTGTGATGAGAAGACAATGAGCAGATGAATGGTCAAATAGGATAACCCAAACCCATGGAGGCAAATGTGAGACGAGATGAGATGTCCCCACCCAGACACAAATGCAAACAGTGCCATGTTCAAGAGCGACATACTGCTGATGACGATGATTATGATTCCTTTATTTCCCCCACCATTTCTGGCGAGTACCCCAGTTATTTTTGGATGGCAAGCTTAACGGGGATAGCATATGCTCGAAGGGCGTCATTTCGACGAAATCCAATGTCATTATGTTTTAACGAGTCTGACAAAGGAAGAACTCGGCATCCTTTCATGTTTAGAGAGTTTAAAAAGACAGCGAAAAGAAAACTCCAGGGGTGTCCTTTTTCGTAGAGTTGTGTCTCTCAAGCCCGAAAAAGTATAAAACGATGCTCGAAAGAACCGCCCGATCATTACGACCGAGGAGTACTTTCCGTAAGTAGTGATTCCGATCTGAAAAAGTAAAAAAGCGACTGAAACCACGTCGCTTCGTGACCATTAACGAACCTGAAATGACAAGGGTCTGACAATATTTTCGTTTTTACACGGTCGGAAAAGGGTTTAAAGATGACCGCCTCTCATTTACATTTAGCGAGTCGAGAGGAATAACTCGGAAATCTTTTCATCTTTAAACGGTCAGAAAATAGCTGAAAGAAGACCTCCATTTTTATTCTCTTTAACGAGTCAAAAAAGGAAAAAATACTCGGAAATATTTTCATATTTTACGAGTTAGAAAAGAGCTTAAAGATGAATCGGGTAAGGGTTCATTTTTACACAAGCTTGAACCAGGGAGAACTCTGCTTGGATTCGGTTTCATGTTTACACAAGCTTGAAACGAAAAACTATGCTTGTTATAAGTTCGCATGCCCCCAGCATAATGACGCAAAACGAGGTACATGCCCCCCAATATTCATTGCATTCAACAAAGTGGATGGAATTAAGGTTCACTTTCGAGATCTTGGAAAGACTCGACTTGTATTTTATGAGAGTTTAATCAAAAGAATCGATTTGGAAAGGGGGTTGTTTCATTTTTTAACGAGGTTGACACAGTAAAAGAACTATCCTCATAACCCTTGTTTCATTTTTTAACGAGCTCGACACAAGATCAGGAACTATGCTCGAGCAGACCCAGTTTCATTTTTTAAGGAGCTTGACATAGGAAAGTGAACTATGCTCCGACCAAGCCTAGTTTCATTTCTTAAGGATCTTGACATAGGAAAACGAACTATGCTCCGCCCGAACTTCATCGTAACGAACAGGAAGTTGGGGCTTCCAAGAGTGGCTCCCCTTGTGGGAGGTCAACATCTCGGAAGTCAGGACCCAATGCTCCCAGGACACTATGCACGACGGCGGAATCACTAGATACAGGTATGGGATAGGTAGCCACGTAGTTGATTTGCAGGGGGGCAGATACAACCGGTGGATAAAAACTAGGACGAGATGACAACTGCGCAGGAGGCATCGGGGGACTAATGAATGAAAATTGATCGATAGTCACCATTCTTCCATCGTGTGGAAAGCAAACCACACGGAAAAGCGAAGATACAAGGGCCCCCATAGCATAAACATAGTCGCGACCAAGGAGAAGACTGAAATCTAAAACACCTTGGGTAAGCAACACGTCGATATAGACAGTTTTACCTCCCAAAGTAATAGGGAACTTTGGGAGGACTCCTAGAGATGGACATGCTCCTCCGTCGAAAGCCAACAGATTCTGCGTGACCAGCCCGAGCTACGGGGAACCTAAAGCTTGCCAAGTAGTGTACGACATAAGACTGACCGACACACCTTCATCCAAAATAGTGCCAGGTACTGCCTTATCACAGGCAAGTACCGTAATCTGGAAAGGCACATGGGATGGAAGGCGGAAAGCAATCAGGTGACTCTAATCAAAGGAGATGGCCAAACTACTTGGTGGGGGAGTCGTATGATCGCTCCCATTCTCCATAGGAACCGAAGAGGGACTTTTGGGAGCAGCTAGGATAGGAGAGTCATTTTCGGACTCGGGGGAATCTGAGGAGACGAGAAGAACATGGGAGTTACGCCCTTCCAAAACAGAGTGATCGGGTGGTGAACTCGAGTCGACACTCTTTCCGACCAATAGTTGGTCTCGAACAGGCTAGGCAGAGCCAGGTTCAGGAAGAGGAGGCTGGACAAGAGAGGAATTTGAACCAATCTCGTTGTCAGCAGAGGAACGATCTACAGCTGCAGAAAGACGTTGATATCCAACGAGGACTTGGGGTGAGGGAGCCGTGAGACTTTCCAAGACGTCGAAGGCTTTATCCATGAGCGGACAAAGGTGAAGGGGATGATTGCCTTCACAAAATCTGCAAGGGATTTGAATCTTCCCTTTTCCTTTACTATCCCCAACTGATAGGGTAGCATCGCCGTGAGATTCAGAGGGCAATGAGGGGTGGGCCAGATCGCGGGACCATACTTCTAAGACCCTGGGAATACCAGGACAATCGCGAAGAAGGTGGTCATCCTTGGACAACCTACAAGGAAACTTGACCTTCCGTGGAGGAGCAGAAGGTGGCTCGACTTCAGGTGTACTCGAGGGGGGAGTTGTGCTTTTAGCCTCTCCTTTGAGAGCCTTCTTCTTCTTTGTCATCTTCTTCTTCTTCTTAGCCACCTGGTTACTCGAATCAAGACTTTCACCAGGTGAAGTAGAAGATGAGGATGTAGAAGTTGGCGTAGAAGGGGAGAGGTCCACCTTAGAATCAACATGAGGTTGTTCAGTTGGAGGGACTGATTGATCAGTAGGTGAGACGACAGGGACCAGAGAGGTTGAGAACAACCAAACAGGCAACCCAATAGTTAACCCTGGGAGGGACAACGTTGCCATGTAAGGAGCACCAACATTCCCGAGAGGAGGGAAATGACCAGGATTCCTGTCAGGGGGGGAACTTGGGTTGGTGAACCCCGAAAAAGTTTCCATCAAGAATGAAAAAGAAACCTAATCAAGCTAATGCGAACAAGACCTAACCGGGTAAATGTGAATGCGGTCAAATAAATTTGAGACAAAGGAACTGAACTTGACCTTTTCATGTTTTAAGAGTCGAGAAAAGGACGAAAAGGTGACTCTAGTCGCCTTTGAATGTTTTGTGAGCCCGAAGTGACAAACTGCTCAAGTGAGCCTTTTCTTTTAAGGAGTCCAAAAAGGATCAAAAGTGACTACTCTGGAGAAACTAGGCAAGGGGTTTACCAGACAATTCGTAAAACTGCATATACACCTTAGCAATCATATGAAAGCCAAGGACTTTCCGTACGGCAGTCAATCTTCCCGAATGCTGTGTTCGGTGCATTATGGCTTGTAAGGCGGTAGACACAGCTTCCTATGGATCCAGGATGCAAACCTAGTGGATTCTCCCCATATATATGCGACGGTACGTGGGAGCCCAAGTCCGTACTAGACCACAATTGAATCACACCAGGAGGAATCACCCAACCTTAATGCGAAAGCAAGAGTGACTAGGTTTAACGACGCCAGAGCACGTCTATAGCCTAGACCTCTAGAATTTTTGCGTTATGTTCCAATGCATTTTTAAGTAAATTCGGTTTATTTTAAAGTTGATCTTGAGTTACGTTTCGGTTTCAAGTCCTACCGTATGTAATCTCTCAAAATCCCTAAATGCAAGCTATATGCCAAAACATGTCATTCCATTCGATGAATGCTAATTACAAGAGAGTTAAAGAGCTTTCATGCAAATGAAACGATCACAAACAACAAAGAACTTCTCTAATGCAGCTAATGTGAATTAACAAACTTTTCTTTAAGATCACTAATCACTAATCGAAATGAAAAGTTCTAATTCTCATTAACTAGTTCAAAGCAAAAGAGATTTTTCTTTTGATGATGGCAAAATGCACTAAATGACTTTGAGAAATGACAAAAACAAATCCTACTCAATACAAGCACATCCAGTTCCCTAAAATCACAAAGCAATCCCTCAAAAACGGGAAAAGTCCCAAAGACACCAATGAGCTGTGTAATCTAGGCTCAAAGTGAGGTGAAGCGGAACTCAAGTGAAGACAAAATAAGTCACTCAAATAACGCAACAAAATGATTCACAACTACCAAGAAAGTGCAAGGGAGCAATTAGAGAGTCGACTGCACCAATAGAAGACCAAAAACACCTAAGGGAGGCTAGACACACAAAGCCACTAGATGCCCTAGGGCTAGAAATGTGAAATCGATAGAAAATGGCAAACACCCAAAGGGTAAAGGTAATCTATGCAATTGTAATCTATGCACAATTCAATTGAAAAGTATGCAAATGTAATCTATGTACAAATGAGAATTCTAATTATGCAAGTGTAATCTATGCAAGAGAATTCTCAAACACAAGATGATTCTAATGTAATCTGAGAACCAGTCAAGTGCAAATCAAGAAAATTGGGTGAGATTTCCAAAGATCAAAAAATAAAAACACTCAAAGGTGATTAACACTCATACACAATTTTGCAAAAACAAAAGCAAAAAGATGTAAATCTGTGAAGAGACTGAGACAAACCTCCAAGTAATGCCCAAAGGAAATCAAATTAAGAATTTCTCAAAAGAGAGACTCAAAACCAGTCAAGCAAGGCTCCAACACACTCAAGCAGTTGAAAAAGATGTGGCGAAATGCAAATCCAAGCTTAGACAACAAGCAAAACAAGTGGACCAAAAAACTAAATGGCCTGGCGTGACTGTCAGGCTGCAACTCGCGCTAACCAGTGATTGGCGTGTGTTTTCAGTTAGCAACAAGGGCCACTAGCGCGACTGTGAAGGAAAAAAGAGCACTAATAAAGTTTGCCAATTTCAAAAGAAAAATACACAGTCCAGGGCTTGGGTCACAAGCTTAAGGCAAGTCAAAAAGTATAGGGGTAACAAGAAATTCGATCCAAAGGCTTATCTAAGCAAGCAATCAAAGAAAAACCAAAGAGACAAGACAAACTCCAAGTTGTTTAGTTTGTAAGCCAAACCGGAGATCGACTGAAGTGGCTTTGATCTACTTCACTACTGCAAAGAAATAGTGTTTCGAAGGCTATCTGTCCGTGTTTCAGACTCTGTCTAAGTTTACAAATCAAGACAACAAGCTAAAGTCCCCAGTGGATTCACCAAATTGTTGGAGAGGTAAATCCCCTCTACGGATAGAGGCGATCCCTACTAGCCCAGAACGGGTCTAGCAACAATCAAACAATGCTATCACGCAAGTTCCTAATTGCAAATAAAGAGTAGGTGATGAAGACCTACTTGAGATCCAACGCTTTAGTTCGTAGAATAGATGGCACTCGCGTTCCTTTGCCTTGGCTAGTCACGATCCTCCACTATCCATGTGAATGGACACCTGCACACAAAGAGAACAAACACAAACACAAGCGTGAAATCTAATATATGCAATTATACATCAGTTAGGAAGGATATAATTCAACATCAACCATTACAAGTACAACGAGAATGGAACCATAATGATAGTCATCTATTTATTAATATTCAACAAAGGAGAATACAAGCAGCGTCCTGACGTCAAGTCCTCCTTTGGCCGGGTGCTCAGCTACACAAGTCTTGCAAAAGCTTGAAGGGGTGAGGGACAAGCTCTCTCTCTCTTTAGTGACAAAGTCTCCTTACTTAGGGAAAGCCTTATGGATACAAAGAAGGCTTCTTGCAACTCCAACCTTTGATGTCTTCCTTTCAGCACAAGTGTTGCCACAAGAGTCAAAGCTATTAGAACCAAAACTAGAACTAGCTTGTCCAAGCCATGGGAACAAGCTTTTATAGAGGAGAAGGAAGAGATAAGTTCAATCCCCCACAATCATGGATTTGGCTTCATCACTTGGAAACTTCCATGGAATGGTGGCAAACAACTTTCCATCCAAGGAGATTCGAAGCCAAATCATCCTCACTCAACTTGGAATCAGTTTGGTGAATGAGGTGGATAGAAACTTCGGAGGTTTGAGTGGTTGAGAATTTTTCCCAAACTGGTTGGCGCGATGCGACTTTGAGACAGAGCACCAATGGCGCACCCTTTCTTTAGGATTTTCCTCATTGGCACGGGCATAACACAAGACACCCGCACTAATGCAAAAAGGGCTATTTTTAGGGGCAATGAGAAGGAGATGTCTTAAGGGCATATGAAGCTCATGTTTAGAGGTAAATAAGGCAAGTGGTTTCAAGTCTTGTCACTTCTCACAAGTCCCGGAATGGGTCCTCCAAAATGGCGAAGAGGGGTAACATGGACGGTGACAAACAGTGACAAATTACTGTGTAACAGGTCCCTTCATAATTAAACAAGTTTTAAAAAAGGGGTCGTATGAGAATTGATTTCAAAGGAAACAAGTTGGCGGAGCCCCGAAATGGGCTCTACCTCAAGAAGTACTTTTCTTAAGTAGCAGTTAGGCAATGGCTTCTTTGTACATTATGTATATTTATACATATTTTATTGAGAGTTTTTTTATATCAACACTTTTTGGTCTGCTTTGGTAGGTGTTGATGGAAGACTTGGTCTATTTTGGATTCGCCGATGGTGCTAGTTGGCACACTCAGAATCTTGCTTCTGCAGCTTGGGTACTCTATTATCCAACTGGTCAGTCGATGGTATCAAGGGGAGTATGCATTGGTCCCACTTCAAACAATATGGCTGAGTATACTGCCGTCATTAATTTACTATCTGAGGCTATTTCTCACAAAATCGACTCGTTGGTAGTTTATCTTGATTCACAATTGATAGTGTGGCAATTAAATAACATTTATCGGGTAAGGGATCCATGTTTATATCGCCAGTATTTAAGTGTGATGTTGTTGCAAAGATCATTTACTTATATTAATTATTTTCACATTCCAATTCTCATAATTTCTTAGCTGATTCTATCACTAATCAAGCATTAGACTGGCACATCAATCATTCATCACAATAAATTCAAACATCAAAAATTCTAACTGTATATATATATATATATCATAAAGAATCTCGAGTGTACATAAGTCTATCCAAAAAATATACAAAATTGGGACTCAAATGCCCATAATCATGTCCACTATATCTAATTCCCTAGCTCAGGGTGAGCAGCTAAGTAGGCAACTACTGCATTGGCCACACGCCTAAAAGTGCGAACCCAGTCTTGTGGCATGCCAACCACATAACGCTGCATCTCTACAGGAAGGTCCTCTACTACCGCCATCGGTACTCGGTGAGTCAGTCTCACTAGGTGTCGCTGAACTATATTTAGAACTCACTCTGTGTCTATAGCCGCCTCTTCGGCTCCTTGGCTGTGACGTTTGTGCCGTGGGAACTCATCTGGTCATACCATCCCAATATCTGGAACATGATCACCATATTAGTCATTTGAATCCTATCAAAAATATTTTTTCAAAGTTCATTATTATATTTGAAAAATCACAAAAAATCATAAAATCTAAAACACTTACCAATGTCGCCCCATGCTGCGATCGGTGGCAATGCTAGATCGAGATCTCCTCGGAAATCCAACCCAACATAGGGGTAGTCATCAACTGCGATGATCTATTGATCCCACCAGGAAAAGAAGTCATTATCAAATGCAGTCCGTGGGACCTCCCCACCTCCTAGACGTTTCATCAGGTCAACCCACCTACCCATTCGTGGATCTCCTGGGGTGCTGATTGAAACCAGTACTCTAGGACGAAGTGCGGGAACCCTCTCAAAAAATAAAGAACACAAAATAGTCCCATATCCATAGGTTTTGGTCTGCCCTCTCTTGATAGAAGTGAGCTGGCTCTTCATGCTAGCCAAAAGAGGAGTACACCAGTCAAATACGGTGGTGAGACAGTCAACTGCCATGCTCATGGTTAGCCGTGATGCCTGGTGCAGAGACACTGATCCGTTAACTCAAGCTATGGTGAACACGATTATCCTCAGCTATAAACTCACCACATGTGTGATGGAAATTTGACTTCCAACCTTCTTTGGATATCCCAGGCAATATATTTGTACGTAGTCCTTGATTGAGAGACTGCTCCGTGTCCTGCCCCGGGAATGTACTACCTCTCACCTTCGGGAAAGGACGGTGATGAAATAGATATCTTCCACTTCTATCTTGAGTGGTATCTGGTCAATCATAAAGGCATCCTCCTTGATATTCCTGTCATCAAGGAGCATCTCGAGTAGACGTGTGTTTGCTTTCATATTTGGCAATTTGAAGAATTTTACCAAACCACATCCCTGTAAGGCATCCAAAGCATCAAGATCATTCATGACCTCATCATCCACTACAGTATGATCTCTTTCTCGCCAACTGACTGGCATCCTAAAAGAAAAATGAATTTGGGCCGTTAGTTTTTTTGTTTGAAATGTTCGCGGCCATTACGTGGGTCCCTTTGCACACAGTCGCGTGTAGGGCCCGCGTATATGTCGTGGTGAAATTTTTGGCAAAAAATTCAATGGTAAAACATTAATTAAAAATTCTAAAACTAGTCACAATCAATTGCAAGACAAGTATACGAGTTACCTGGGGATTTTGGAAGAATTTGAACAATTGAATTTGGCGTATGGAAAGTTAGCTCCTTTTGCTCCACTTCTCTGCTCTCAAACTCAAATGGTGAGTCCAAAAACTCTTTTATAGCATTTGAAAATGTCAATTTTTTTCAAAACTTGATTTTTTTTGGTTTCATGTAACTTTTAACTTGGGAGCTTGGAATGTCGAGAATGGTTTGATTTTTAGTACATTTTTGACGTTTTTTCGACAATTTCGAGATGGTTCCATGACTGCTGACCCGTCATGGCAGGTATTGTTTTCTCACTGGCATATAGGTTAGGGAAGCCATTTTTCCATTTCATTATGCATACTAGCCTCCATCTATCGATACACTTTCCATAGGGTCGATCCCATCGTGTTATGGTTCGTAAACCATCTTCACTCGCCAATTCTTTAAATCATGACATGATGGTAGAAGCCATCCTTTACATGGGCATCGTAGTTAGCACCTCACTGACATTTGTTGCCCATGCTGCTCTGATTTGAGTCAGCTCAGGAGTCCTCTGTAGTCCCGCCATGACTTATGTGATGAACACTCATTCCTCTTTGCTTCTTCGCTTCATTCTGGCCTTATACCCTAGAGGCTGGTTTGTGTTGAGTTTACTACTACATTGCATTTTGACCATTTGCACCTTTTGGCCTTGAGCCGACTTCACTTGGACTCGTGTTTAAGCCAACTTTTGACCATGACGACTGCAAAATCAAACTTGCATACTTTTGACTTCTACAACTTGACACACCTTGACTCGTGGAAGGAACACACCTTTGAGTGTCTTTGGCCAGTTTTCGCCTCCCTGCATTGAGCATAGGAATGTTCCAATCCCAGGAACTAGATCATCTGCTTCATCGACACTCATTCTTTCCACTGTGCTATAGCATTCTTTTATTCTTTTTCCATCTTAAAGAAAAAGACAAAAAAATTATATATTCCAAAAAGAGTGGGAACGGGACAATATTTCCATTTATTGTTGGCAGCTAGAGTTAGTTGTGTCGGCCTTGAATAAAGCACTCAAAGCAAAGTCTCCTTCGTTTGGGTGGGATTTAGTTTGACTTAGGTATGCCTTAACCTTTTTATTGAGTCAGTTCTCCCCCGATTGGTTATCTCTTCCAATCATATGGAGGGTTTGTTTGTGCCTCCTGCACAACAAGCTTATACAGAGTCATCATATGCTGCCACATAGTCACATTGAGTCGTGCTTTTGTTCAAGGGAGGTTAGCGTGAGTTGGCCTCTTTGTGGTGTCTCTTGACTCATTTTTCAGTCAGCCATCCCTGGTTGTCAGTATCATGTCTATCATCACATCAGTTATATTGGTCCTTTACTCATGCCGGTTTGAGAAGGTCTCCATTGACTTCTTGCTGGCGGGTCTTGTCCTTATCGATGACGACATCTTGCTCTGAGGACAGGCCTAGAGATGCACCTTGGCGCTATTTTAATTATTGCTAGGTCACTTTGTGCTCAGCATCGATCAGTATCATGGGTCTTTGACTGAGTGGTTTCCCTTGTATTCGACATCAGCTTACATTATCACACATTGGGATTCGTGCAACAACTTGGTTTCCATTTGACTCTATTGGTGGATACCTCGCCTCTGTGTCAGCTTCCATTATTGATTGGTTCATAGGGTTTCTATCGTGTGCTAGCCACATCTTGTGTACACCGGAAACGTGTTTCGGTCGGGTTACTACATCTTTTTCATCTGATTCCTTCCACATTATTGGCCTACAGGTTACACTCACGCTAGATTGATGAAGGATGCCTTAATGCCTTCCTTCTAGCAGATCTTTCCCTATCAACTTCGACTCATTGCTCTGGGGCAAAGGTCTAGAGTCCATTTGGCAGTACCTTGGTGTTTGCAGTCATTAGTGGCAGATCCTTCACTATCTACAGTGGGAAACCATCATTATCTCCTGATTGATAGATTCTTACAGGTGTTTGACTCTAGCTCATCTATTCACACTTGTTAGATTGTACTAGGTACCTTGACACTCATTATCATTATCGGTGAGTAGTCTCGTGTTTGTTAATGATATACATCAATGACCGGTAATCAAACGATTTCTCACATGGTTGACTTCAGATCATTTATTCCCATGCTATAGAAATGTACCATGGTGGTCGGTGAAGACCTCAGGTTGTATCAACATTCATTGGTTCACTTGAGTTGCTCTTTTTGCTTCTAGTTGATACCACTTCACCTTATATGTTGCAGTTATTCATGGTGACATTTTATATGCTGGCACCTGAGTTTGTAGTGTAGTACCATCTTATTCCATCATGTTCATTTGGCACTTTTTGGGATCATCCTTTGATATTAGTGATACGCTTCATCCTTCAGCATCATTAACATTCTTATATGTGACATTCAGACATGTACTTGTTCGATCTTGATCAGATGATCCATTATGTATTTTCCAATCATTTATACTTGTATACTTAGTGGATCTTCTTGTACTCGATATGCGGACATGTTGTACTTTCTCTGAGCATGGGTATGCCCGCCTCAGATAGTGTTTCTTTCGGATCTCCTATTGTGGCTTGGTAGGCTAAATTCTGGTGAAGTCCTTCTCAGTTTGCGACAGATTTCCTTTCCATGGACTTGCTTAATACATTTCGGCCATCATGTACCCCTTCTAACATCATATATTAGGGGGCATCTATTATAGCTCCAAATCTCACTCTTGAGGTTTGTGATGCTGCACTCATGGCCTATGGCAACCCCTCCTTCCAGACCTGGTCCGAAATTTAAAAAACAGTGTTTTATTCCCTATACACAAGATTTCCCTGAGCTAAACGGGTGTATACGCAGGTCTGTGTATACCCAACCCACGTATATGTCTTAAAACACTTAAAAAAAATAAATCTCCTTAATTTCGGGTGGAGATCATGGGTTCCACCTGTTGATTACCTGTTAGTGCCTGTGGCCCAACTGTTCCCAACGAATTCCCAACTAAAAAAATACTTTGGGAGAAGTATAAAAGGCTTCAATGGGAAGGCCTAAGGGAGAGGAGAGAAGAGAGAGAAATATTATTATGCTAATATTTCCCTGACCAGGTCTGAAGATCCTAGTGCCTCCTGCACTCCACCATTTTACAGGAAACCCATGTTTCCTTGTGTGTGTTGATGCCTATCTACTACTTGAGATATCATGGAGTAAGTCATGGAAGGAGTTTGTTAAAGGCTTGAGACTGGACGAATCCAGGAGACGGTTCCGCTTGGAGCCTTCGAAAGGATGAATCAGGTGAAATTATTCCTTTATGTACTTTATTTGTCTATAATAAAAGAAACACATGTCATTGTTCCTGATATAAATCTTCTTCATGTTTATGATATCCATGTTATGATTTAGATGTGAATGGTTGTTTAATTGCATAACTAACTACCTTTCATTATAATATGAAGATGGTTTCTTTATGATGTTTAGTCCATATACTGCTGTACTTTTTGGAACTGATTGTTTTGGAGGTTGAAGGAGCAAAAGGAACTCCAAGAAGGGTTTGGACCTTGCAAGGCTCTTCTCAAACGTAGGACCTCAATTACGCCCCTTATCGTAGTGTTTGCTTACATTAGCATTATGGTTGTATGGAATGTGTGTTTCTCTATATAGATAACCTCCAGTCTGCTAGGGTATCAACCCAAGACCCTAGGGGAATTTATTCCCTAACAACTCTTATGTGGAAAGAGTGTTATGTAGTTACCTTGATGTTTAGGGCTACGCGAAGTGGAAGGATTTTCAGGGAAGGAGGAAGAAAAGGTCTCGAATATAGCCCGCTGATTGAGCCTCCTCTGAGCGATGACAAAGGAGAAGCACAGGTTTCTCCACTGAGCACTATTTAGTTGATAAGACAAGGGTTCCCACGAATACCTACACTACCTCCATCCTCACCTCATCCATTCACACTGTCTCGATCCTCACCTCCACCGCTTACCCCCTCACCCACACTGCTGCCATCTCTAGCACCGTTCAACATGGAAAACTCCTTAAAGCTACCTATGTTCAAGGGCATAGGAAATGAAGATTCAGACTAGTTTTGGTTTGTCGCGAAGGCTATATGGGAATCTTAGGGTATCACAGATGATCAAATGAAAAAGGAAACATTGGTTAGTGATTTGTAGGACCACACGCTAACTTGGTATATTAAGTACTACACTAATAATCTGGCGTCCACGTTGGCTGATATCCAGACCGTGCTGAAAAAGGAATTCAATAGACCTAAGTATGTGGCACAATCAATTGTGGGATTGAAGGAGATCATGATGAAGCTTGGAGAGACGCCATAGGATTTGGATCAAAGATTGAAGTGTATGATCTGTGAAGCCAAAATGAATTCAACTGATGGTCAGCACCGTGAATGGTTTGTGGCCTCACTTCTGCCTCACCTTATCACAATAGAAGATTGGGACCCAGGTAGAAACTCTAGAAATCGCGATGAGATTGCACGAGACACCAATGCAGGATGCTAATATGGGGGTTTAGTAGATTCACACACAGTTACGGTACCTTTTCCTTGAAATGAAAAGTCTAAAGAAAGAAAAAATAGCTTGGCCAGAGGTGCACGAAGAAGTGTGGTACCTAAAGTGAAAAATCCAAGGGCATGACAAAGATCACTGTCTTATTTTTGCAAATTATGTTGCATCAAGGGGACCAATGCCTCTGAGGCCGGAAGCTACATCAGGGCCAAGTACAGGGCCCATGCTATGGTGTGCTATCTATTAGGTAGCTGGGAAACATGCAACAAACAAATTCCATTTGCTGCAGAAATTCATACAGACACTGCAACAACTCTTCTGCAACTTTTGTAAATTTGTGGGTCATGATGAGCACAGTTGCTGATGTTATGAATTAATGATGGACAAGACACTTGTGTACTGGGTGTAGGTAGAAACATGGCCTCCAGACTAAGGAATTGGAGGAGTGCAAGGTGAGTATAAGGGGCGTGGCTGAGACCGAGGTGGAGGAGGACATGGTAGAGGTCGAGGGCAGATTATTTGTTACAATTGTGAGGACTAGGACACTACACGTGAGACTTCCAAAATCCGACGCGACTATCCTGTCACTATTTTACTCTTTCTAACCATGCAACAGAGGATTTTCCTATATTGATAACCAAGATACATGAGAAGGGGGCACAATCCCAACAACCAACTTAGAACCTGTAGATGCTGAGGGCTGAGCTTCGCGAGGAGGACCCCAAGTTAAATATTGTACTGCAGAGTGGAGTGACAACTAGTGAGGATAAGGGGAAACAACCTGAAGAAGGTGAGTGGGTCCGCAAAGCACCAGGAAAGGAGACCGGGTTTGATCTGGAACACACAAGAGAAACATTTATTGAAGCAAACAAAAGCTTCATTGAGGCCTATACCTCAGGAAGTTAGGAGAAACTGTTTTAGGAAATGGACCGATCCATGATTATCACATTCTTGGAGACTTGCATGAAACTACTCTGTGATAGTAAGGCTGTGAAGGGATTGCAGGAACTAATCAATCAGTGCGCTGGCAAGGAAAACACTATGGACAAACCGCGCATAGTCAGAAAGTTTGGTAAGAATAAGGCAAAGACTGGATGTGAGATGAGACTCACCACGTAGATAGGAGAATACGAAATGGACCAAGTTATCTTGGACCTAGGGTCCAACGTGAATGTTTTACTGAAACAACCATTGGAAAGAATGGGGAGACCTATGCTACAGTGGTCTTTGATTCAGTTAAGGATGGTGAATCAGTAGAAAATCATCCCAATGGGGAGGTTGCAGGGGGTAAAAATTGATATTGAAGGCACGAGCGCACTAGCGGATTTTGAAGTAGTAGAGATTGTGGATGATAGTAATCCCTACCCCGTGCTCCTTGGGTTCGATTGGGCCACTGACATGAATGGGGTAATCAACCTCAAGAAGTGAAAAATGATATTTGAGAAGAAATCGCTCTACATAATGGTGCCATTAGATCTTGTAGAAGGACTGCGCTATACAGAACTAGTCCGCGATTATGAAAGTGATGACAATTTGGACTAGATTTACAAGATAATGGTGTGAGATCAGGATTGGGTGAATCTGATAGTAGACAGACGTATTACATGGAACCAAGAGAGATCCTACACATCAAATTCAGATGAAGAACTAGAGCACCGACAGAATCAACTGCATGGAGTATCTACGCAATGCTGTAATAAGATGACCAAGTCGTTGCACTGTGTATCATCAGAGGTAATAAATCTGCCTCACTATGATGGGTTAACTGATGTTGATCACTTTTTGGATGCATTTGAAAGGGTAGTACCAGAGAAGCATCGCTTCCAGGCATTAGATTGGGCATTGCGCGCTATGCTCGCAAGATGGTGGGGTACACACAAATATAGTTTTGATGATTGGCACGAATCTAAGATGATGATGAGGGTACTCTTTGGTCATATGAAGGTGCAATTAACAGAAAAATATGATGGGAGAAAGGATCTGCGTCACCATTTGGCCAAATGGACTGAAGTGTATGAAGCGAAGCCTCAATCGGGATGGGTCCATCTATTTTTTCATACCTTAAATGTTATACCAATGAATTGGTACTTGGAGACGAAAATCCGCCATGGCACCAAAGAATGGGATGTTTTGCACCAGGGATTTTTGATGACGTTCAACTTTGAGGATGGATTTGAATCTATCAATGAAGTGTTGCAGGAGATTAAGACAAAATATTTTAGGATACCTCAGGATCCTCTAGATTTATTCAACCTGATTGGACCACCCAGCTGAGCCACACGTTGGAGTGCTACAATGTCATAGCGGAAGAAGAAGATGAAGACTTGAGGATGATTAATATTCTAGAGATTGAAGGACACCACAAAGTTGAAGGACCATGACTAACCCAGACATAACTGAGCCGCTCAAGACCAGGCAGGTGAATATTGGCATGGAGGTGGAGCCAAATTTTACAAAGATTAGGGACTACTGGGACAACGCGACAGTAGATAAGTTCACTGAACTACTCTGCAAATATCAGGATCTATTTCCCACAAAGTTTTTAGATCTCAAAGGGATAATAGGGGACCTGGGTGTCATGAAGATCACCCTAAAGTAGACACAAAACCTATGAAGCAAAGACATTACCATCTCAATCCAAAATATAAAGAAAGTGTCCACTTAGAGTTAGACAAGATGCTCAGGGTAGGTATTATTGAACCGGTGGAAGAATCTGATTGGGTAAGCCCAATAGTGGTTCAAGAAAATAAGAAAAAGGTTGAAAAAGGATATGCATAGATCTCAGGAAGTTGAATGATACCTGTGTGAAAGATCCCTTCTCAACCCCATTCACCGATGAGGTCCTGGATAATGCAGGCAGCCAGGAAGCATATTCATTCACTGATGGGTTCTTTGGGTACGATCAGATCAAGATCGTGCCGAAGGATAGAAGTAAGACAACTTTTGCAACTAAATGGGGATGCTTCTAGTATACAGTGATGCCTTTTGGGCTGAATAACGCACCAACGATATTTTCGTGCATAGTCATCACAACATTCAAGGATTTCATTCATAAATTTATGGAAGTATACTTTGACGATTGAATAGTGTTCGGACTAATGAAGCGCCATGTTGCAAGTTTGCACTTGATTCTAGATACCTGCCGGAGGTACCAGATCATGCTCAATCTGAAGAAATGTTTGTTTTGTGTCCCTTTTGGGATCTTGCTGGGCCATGTGGTATGTAGATAAGGCTTGATCGTAGACCCTACGAAGATCGCGGTCATAATCAATTTGGAGGCACCAAGGAGTGTCAAACATCTGCACGCAACATTGGGGCTTACATGATACTATAGGAAATTCATCAAGAGCTATGCCAAGATCATCGCGCCGACAGAAAAAATGTTAAAGAAGGATGTTACATTCTATTGGAATAAAGAATGCCAGAAGAGCTTGGATGTGCTGAAGGAGAAAATGTTCACTGCGCCGATCCTAGACTTCCCGGATTGGAAGAAGGAATTTCATGTGCATGTGGATGCATCATGTATTGTGTTGGGAGCAGTACTGACACAGGCTGGTGAAGGGGTCCTGGATCAGCCTATAGCATTCGCAAGTAGGAATTTGTCCAAACCTGAGAAAAATTATTCCACGAGAGAGTGCAAAGGACTAGCTATGGTGTACGCGCTCCAAAAGTTAAGGCATTATTTATTGGGCGGACATTTTAAGTGTATACAGACCATTCTGCATTAAAATACCTGGTCAACAAGCCTATGTTGGGGGCAAAGATATGCAGGTGGCTGTTTTTGTTCCAAGAGTATGATTTTGAAGTTATTGTGAAACCAGGATGCTTGAATGCTCAACTGGATCATTTTTTGCGCATTGAAACATTAGAGTAACCTACAAATTTGGAGAAAGGACTACCCGACACCCAACTCTTTACAGTACGCATCATGAACAACCACTTTGAAGATATTATACACTTCTTGATGATAGATACAACTCCAGAAGGATATACAAGCCACCAGAAGAAGGAACAAGTGGTGCGCATGACAAAATTTTCTGTCATTGAAGGGAACTTATACAAAATGGGATCAGATGAAATATTACAACATTATGTGCTAGAGTTTGAATGAAACAACATCCTCACTAAGCCCCATAACATAGCCATGGGAGGTCATTATGCAGGAAAAGCAACAACGCAGAAGATTCTATGCACTGGGTTATGGTGGCCAACCTTGCATAAGGATTCAAAAGAGTATTGTAGGGCATGAAATTCATGCCACAGGATGGGTAGAACCTCAGGCAGGGATGAGCTACCACTGAATCCATAGATATCACTACAGCCCTTCGAGAAGTGGGCGATTGAATTTGTAGGATCAATTCAGGCTCTAGGAAAAAAGACAGGTGTGAGGTACATTATCATCGCGACTGAGTACTTAACTAGATGGGTGGAGGTGCAGCCTATGAAGGACTATACAAATGTGACGACAGCCAAATTCATCTTTGATTATGTGCTGACAAGGTTCCATTATCCAAAAATTCTAATGAGCGATCGCGGTACACACTTTCTCAATGAGATGACCAGTGCGATGACAGAAGAGTTTCAGGTTTACCATCAAAAGAGCACACCGTATCATCCATGGGCCAATGGGATGGTGGAAGAATTTAATAAAATATTGGAGTGCACTTAGAAAGGTTTGCAATGCTCAAAGAAATGACTGGGATGTTTGCGTGCCTATGGTGCTATGGGCTTATAAAACGACTTGCAAGAAGTTGACTGGACAAATGCCATTCAAACTAGTTTACGGCATGAAAGTTGTGATGCCAATGGAGTACATTGTACCTAGTATGTGCACAGCAACATTCATAAGAATAGCGGATCGTGAAGCCTTGGAGGAGATGCTTGTGCAATTAACAAAGCTTGACAAAGATAGATTTCAAGTTCGATTCCATCAACAGGTTCAAAAGGAGATGAAAAGGCACGGTACAATAGGTACATCAAACTGTGCACCTTCAAGGTAAATGATTTAGTTCTATCATATGACAGTAAGTTTGATAAATTTCCAAGAAAATTTCGGATGCATTGGTTGGGGCCCTATGTCATTAAGGAGATTACCGATGGTGGAGTAGTTCAGTTGGTAAAGTTGAATGGGGAACCATTCCCAGGGCAGGTGAATGGCCATCGATTGAAGCCATACACCAACAATTTGGCTAGATGACTACATGGTGGAAGCACAGTCTTAGTGCTCTAGGACATTGAGAGGAGGCGTGAGACTGTAAACTACACTGCCTAGGTTGGGGAGCTGCACGAAATGAAGGAATGTCATAGTGTCAACAGAAATGTGCAAGGAGCTGCGCTATCCAAGAACGAACCACACAAAGTAGTTGGAAAGTGATCGTTATGGTCACTGTTCATGACTTGACAGTGGGAAAATGGCTAAATGGAGCGAGGGGGCAACATTTAAGTTGGAATTTAAGGGCAAGGTCTGTGAAAATATTCCACCAATCTAGCATTTATGAACAAATTTTGGGGGGAACTATCAGATTTGAATTTGAAAATGCCTATAAATTACAGATGGATGCCCAGCAAAAAACACTTGGCATTTTGAGAATTGAGGTGTTGAGCTCTTACGCACACATGAACCATGAGATATTTGAAGCTTTGATAGCGAGTTTTGTGTTTGAGAGGTTTCCAAAAGAGATGCAAGACTTTCTTCCCAGTATTATGTCAACAATCACAGAAATTGTGAGTGTAGGAGAAGCAATGGCAGCTGAGGGAACTGCCCCAGAAGTAGCAATGGAAGTTGAGGAAGTTGCGTCGTAGGTTGAGAGCATCGAAGTACCGACAGAAGTTCCTAAATCACCGAGTACACCCAGGTTGAGGCCTACGCCGACCCAAGAAGGTCCAAAATCATAGAAAGATAAGAAGAAAGCACCACAATTGGTGCACGCATCACCTAGAAGGCACCTGCAGAAGGAACAGCCCACATTGCAGGAGAAGGGAAAGCTAATTGACCTTGAACCTGAAGAAGATGTTGAGGAGATCCCTATGGATGAAGAAGACATTGACAAGGGGGTCAAAGATGTTGATGTTGAGGGGTCCGAATCTATCTCTAAGTTGCCTGAGTACATTCGTCTGTGCAGAGGCAAGACAAAGGTTCCAAAGGACATTGATGAAAACAAGGTCATGCTACATACACCCTTGCTTCCATACAAAATTTCCTTTGAAGGATCGCACCTAGGGTGCATCCCCCTATTAAAATTGGAGGATTAGGATTTGGCTGATACAGAGCACTTTCCCCACTTAGCCACATATAAACTCATGCACCGCGCCTTCTACAAAGAATCTGGTGTGACCACACTGGAGCCAAGAAAGTGGGTAAAAGGGGTGGATAAGGGTGGTCTGTTAAACATGTTGTGGTTAATGCATTACAACCACACTCCCATAACCATGATAGTGATCAAGCAGCTGTTGTGCTTAGTGCATGATGGGTGCTTGTAGCTAGAGGAGCCGATACTAATCACTGACATGCTGATCCATAGGATCACTTAGCTGCTACATGTAGGAGAAAATCCAACCATGGCATTTGGAGGAAAGGCAAGTGAGCATGACCTCACTAAAGCAATGAAGGATAAATTTAAGCTCACAAAGAAGTCATGTGGCTACTCCATCACTAGCATAACCAACCCCGAGGTCAAGGTAGTCGCTCAAATCCTGGCAGGCAAGATTATGTGGAAGTGTCGTGTAGATGAAGTGTCGGCACCAGTAGTGCCTTTAGTGGCCCAATGATCAAAGGGCATACAGTTCAACTGGGCGATCTGCTCTGCAGTGAGTTTCTTGCTAACTAGAGAGAGGCGCAGGATCAAAGAAAGACGTTTCACTATGCATGACTGTTGCTTGTAGGTTTTAACCCCATATAGAAATTACCTGCATATGAATTCTAAAACATAGAAAATAAACAATGTGATAACATAACACATATGACACATATACAGAGAGATTTTCCCCTGGATCCCAAAACTGGGACTACCAGCTTGATTTTTCATTATGTACCTTTCAATGTTATAATACATATTTATACATGTCGAAGCATCCAATACCATGGACCAAAAACCATTGCATCCAATACTATGGAATGAAAACCATCGCGTCCAAAAAATATGTGTGAAAATCATGCACAAAACCATAGGTGGGTCCGCCAACCTAACATAGGGTCCAAAATCAAAATTTTTCAGTGTGTTGCCCTAGACCCCAGAAACTGGGGCTACGGGTACCCCTCAAACCCCTTGTTAACTATGTGGAAAGAATATAACACAACCCAACATTCTCCCACTTGTTGTTTTCTTTCCACAGGGGGCCACATGAGAGATTAGTCATTTTTCCAGCCCTGAAATGCCCATTATTTCTCTACACCAGGGCAACTTCTCAGAGCTCACAAATTTTGTCAATGCATCTGCAGTATTCTTCAAAGTGTCCACCTTTACCAGCAACACCTTTTTGTCTTCTATCATATCCCTCACAAAGTGATACTGAACATCAATGTGCTTTGTCTTTGAATGATAAGCAGGGTTCTGTGCCAAGAAAATTGCACTTTGGCTGTCACAGTCTATCCTTATAGCTCCCTGTACTAACCCCATACTTGAACACAATCTCTGCAACCAAACTGCTTCCTTGCTTGCATGAGTGGCTGCCATGTATTCTGCCTCTGTAGTTGATAGTGCCACTATAGATTCTTTCTTACTCATCCAAATGACTGCACCTCCAAATAGGTTAAACACATACCGACTTGTAGATCTTCTCTGATCCAGATCTCCAGCCCAGTCTGCATCAACAAAGCTATGGATATCCAACACTTTGTCCAATCCTGGTCTTCCTTGATAGCACAAACCATAATCACTAGTGCCACACAAATACCTCAAAACCTGCTTCACTGTTGTCCAGTGCACCTTCCCTGGTTTTGACATAAACCTGCTCAATACTCCCACTGCATGTGCAATGTCTGGTCTAGTACAGACCATGGCATACATCAAGCTACCGATTGCACTTGCATATGGAACACGGGACATTTCCTCTTTCTCTTCTTGTGTCTTGGGACACTGTTCAGCAGATAAACTCACACCTACAGGAATAGGAACTTTCATCGGTTTACTATCCTGCATATTAAACCTCTGCAATATTGTCTCGACATACTTCCTCTGGTTTAACCAGAGCTTCCTCTTTTCCTGATCTCTTTTAATTTCCATGCCCAAAATATAGTTTGCAGCACCGAGATCTTTCATGTCGAATTTGGAGGACAATTGGGTCTTCAAATCATAGATAATTTCTTTGTCATTTCCAACCAACAACATATCATCCACATACAAGACCAGATAAATAACACGGTCACCAATTAATTTAAAATACACACAATGAACTGCTTTGCTTCTGGTGAAGCCAAGTCCCCGTATAAATGTATCAAATTTCTGATACCACATCCTTGGTGACTGTTTTAACCCATACAGAGACTTCTTTAACTTGCATACCAGTTCTTTCTTACCCTACACCGCAAAGCCTTCAGGTTGCTTCATGTAGATTTCCTCTTCCAAATCCCCGTGAAGAAATGTTGTCTTCACATCCATCTGTTCTACCTCAAAATCAAAAGCAGCAACAACAGATAAAAGTAATCTAATAGAAGTTACCTTGGCAACAAAAGAAAAAATATCACCAAAATCAATTCCCGGCACCTGGGAATAACCTTTTGCTACCAACCGAGCTTTGTATTTCTCCACCTTCCCTTCTGCATTTGTCTTCTTCTTGAACACCCATTTGTTGCCAATGAGTTTCCTTCCAGCTGGCAACTCCACCAGATCCCAAGCCTCATTTTTGTGCAAAGATGCCATTTCATCAACCATGGCCTCTTTCCAGAGTTTTCCATCCTCTGAATCCACTGCTTCCTCCACAGTTCTGGGATCATCATCAGTAACAGACAAAGCAAAATTTGAACAGAAAGCAGATGGACTATACCTTTCTGGTTGCCTTCTTTCTCGAATTGATCTTCTCACAGCCGGAGTTTGTGGCTCCTTCATCTTCTGATTCCTTCTCTGCTACAGAGTCTGATTCTTCCTCCTTTAGTTCAAACTCTATCTTCATAGGTTCCTTTGGTTGGACTTCATGTCTAATAACATCTTTCACCTCTCTGAACACCACATCTCTACTGTACACAACCTTCCGTGTGACTGGGTTCCAAAGCTTATAACACTTTAAACCATCCTTATACCCAATAAAGATGCACTTTTCAGATT
>APFE031105366.1:131572-143774 GCA_000404065.3 Pinus taeda
AGGTGTATATGGAGTAGTCTTCTACCGTGCTATACCACACTTCTTATAGAATTCTTCAAATTCCTTACTGCAAAACTCTCCACCTTTATCTGTCCTCAGCATCTTTATCTTCTTCTCTGTCTGGTTTCCCACCAGAGCCTTGAATTCTTTAAACCTGTCAAAGACTTCAGATTTATTCTTAAGTAAATATATCCATCTATTCCTTGAGAAGTCATCTATAAATGATACATAGTACACAGACTTACCCAATGATGGAACCTTCACAGGTCCAAACACATCCATGTGCACAAGCTCTAATATCTGTTTCGCCCTCTTACTGCTAGAGGGGAAACTCACCCCATTCTGCTTCCCATATACACAATTTTCACAAAAATCAAAATCTAGAGAGCTATTACTCATACCTTCTACCATACATTTACCATGAAGTATTTGAAGGCCCTTCTCTCCAATATGTCCAAACCTTTGATGCCACAGCTTGATCCTCTCTCCAGAGACTACTAGATTTTTTGCTCCACTTTCATGAACCACAAAGCTGTTGTACCCATCAACAACAATGCTACCTTGCAGCTTGTACAGAGTTCCAGTCCGAACCCCCCACATCAATACCAATGCTCCCTGAACCATCTTGTAGGTATCCTTCTCGAACACTATTTTTACACCTGCATCATCTAGCTTGCTTACAAAAAACAGATTTATGGTCAATGCAAGAATATGTAGAACACCCAGAAGTGTTCTAGCCCTTCCACCTTGCAACTTCGACTTTACTTTTCCATGGCCAATTATTCTATCCTTCCTGTCATCCCCCAAGAAGACATCACGACCATCATATCTCTCATACTCGCAGAACCACTCTCTATGGGGAGTGAAGTGAAAGGATGCACCTGAGTCAATCAACTATGCCTCATGATCTACATGTGTACTTGGAGAAGCCAAGTATAGATCCCCATCTTCATTGAGGTGGTTTTCGCCTCTGTAGAAGGAGAATCATCATATCCCTTTCCTTTATCAGGAGCTTTAGATTTTGAATTTCCCTTCCTTTCCACATTTCAGCACACCACCTTTATAGGGTTTCTTGGAGATTTAGATATCCCTCTAGATTTAGATCTCCCACTCGATGACTTAATTTTGTTTCTGTTTTGGGACCGTCCTCATACAGACAAGGCATCACCATTATACCTCTCCATATTTTTCATCTCATCTCCTCTGTTAGCAAAGATGAGACTATTTCATCAAAATGCAAGCATGGAAAATTTTAGGGGCGAATGTTCGCCCTTAGGTGAAATTAAGGGGTTTTAAATTTTTAGTCGGTGAATATTTTGTATCATATTACAGTTTTACAAATCACCCCAAATAGCCCACCTTATTTTAAGGGAGAGGGTAAAAAAAGTAAATTTAGCCCTTGAAATTAGGAGTTACAACCTTCCATTCACCCTAATTTTCAAGAATAGGTTTTATTTAAGTGAATCATATGGGCCAAATACCATATTCATAAAAGAGTTATGGTAAATTAATAAAAATATAAATAAATGAGAGGTATGTTAAATAAATAAAACATTTTTTATATTTACTCCATAAGTCACCTTATTTACATGCAAGGGTGTAAACAAATAAAAATATAAATAAAGTGGAGGTATGGTAAATAAATAAAACCTTTTTTTATACTTACTCAAAAAGTATGGTAAATAAATAAAAATATAAATAAACTAGACGTATAGTAAATAAATAAAACCTCTTTTTATATTTAGTCCATAACCCTCGTTCAATTTATGAAGGCTCAAGAAAGAGGTTTTATTTA
This sequence comes from Pinus taeda, assembly GCA_000404065.3. Lineage (NCBI taxonomy): Eukaryota > Viridiplantae > Streptophyta > Pinopsida > Pinales > Pinaceae > Pinus > Pinus taeda. The sequence continues at coordinate 133,368 of APFE031105366.1, forward strand.
AGTGAATCCTATTGGCCAAATACCATATTTGTAAAAAAGGTATGGTAAATTAATAAAAATATAAATAAACAAGAGGTATGGTAAACAAATAAAACATTTATTTATATTTACTCCATAAGTCACCTTATATTTACTAACACTCAAAAAATGCGTTACATTTAGGTGAAACCTATGGGAAAAATACTATGGGACAAATACCATAGACTAGATTGTTATTAATACCATGCAAAAAACATTATTAACCCTAATATTAGTATTAATAAAAATAAAAATGGCTCATGGTATTGACCCATGGAATTCACCAAAATGGTACATGGTATTGACCCATGGTATTCACCTGGAATGTAGCTTATTTAAATGGGGGAATTAAACCAGCATAGATCCATCTTTACTCTAGATCTACTAACCCTCGAGAGGTATCAAATATCGTGATATGCAAACTAGCATAGAGTGAAAAAATATTTGATCCCTCTCAGGGCTTGGTGGATCAAGAGCAAAAATGGATGTTGTAATTTAATGTATGTTAAACATTTTAGCTTGGTTAAAATAAAAAATAAAATAAAAAATCAACTATTAATTTTATTAATTTTTATAAATTACTAATAGTAATTTTTAAGCTCCAGGTTTATGATAACCCATGGTAATACCAAAATCTTACAAGATTTTATAATTGAGTAAAATATTCGCAATGACTAGTGAGAGATTCGCCAAAAAATTATATATACATATTATATTATTCATAAAATCGCCTTCCATTTTTTGTATATACCATGGAGATTTGCCCATTTATTATATATATAAATTTAGGGGGGGTTCTTAAAATTTTCCCTGGAGATCAAATTTGTGTGCCCATGAAGAAAACACCCACTGGTATAGTTCTTCATTTCATGGCCAAAATGCATTAAACCTGTCGATTAATGCCTTAGATTGTTGAACATCAAAATATGATTTTATCTATGGGGCTTTTACATCCATAGCTAGTAACTTATCCATTTGCTAAACTATGTAAGGGCCTCAAAAATTTTGCATCTGATCAGTTGGAGTGACATTCTTTCATTTCAGTGCATCCTTGAATGGTCCTGGTCCCTTAGGATTTATGTGTCGTGCAACTCCCCCTCCCACACAAATTTATATTTAATATTATGGTTGAGTTCCTTTCAACACCATATTATTTCAAAAGAAAGGCCTATTGCATCAATTTCCCCTCAAATATCATACTTTGTAAAGATACAAGAATACTCATATTGTCCTAGATGACCTGCTTCAAAATTTTCACTATATCTGAGCCCCAAATCCAATAGAAAAGAGTCTTCCCATTTAAAGTTTTAAGGAAGATCTAGAACTTTTCCTTCCATGCATGTCTCTTAGAAAAGTATGAGAAGAAGATATGGGTTAAGACCTCCATCCATCCCTTCGCTGGCCATGATACCCTCTCAGCATTATCCACATCCAAATCTTCAAGGGTAAAAATATTGGGTAACCACGACCTCATAATTCATGAAACCCTCTCGGCCCTATGCTCATCCAAATATGCAAAACATAAAGGATCAAGCCACAAAAACTTCACATGCCATGAAACCCTCTCGACCCATGAAATTCATGGCTCCTCCTCAATCCAAAGGCCCATCATGACAATTATCAAATCAAGATCCCAATATGATGACAAAGAAGGTTTGTTCTATAACCTATCATTATGGTCTCATCTTAATCACTATATGGTGGATCCACTACAATAGAGAGCCTAATGTGTAGGGCTATGAATAGGGCAATTTGTAGCCTACAAAATCAAATATAGTTGGCACCCTCCTCCATGAATAGAATAGATCACTGCAACCCCACTCCAGAAAGCTCCATCAATGCCTGAAAACTACCTGTGAATGGTTGTGACACTTTGAAAAGCTTTGCACAGGAAAACCGTAGCACATGACATCACCATCTTCCCTTCCATTAATCCTTTTAAAATCAATAGTGTAATATCATTATTTCCATAGTCTATTAATTATTAATAGTGAATAATATTAATATAAGTTTAACTAATTTAATAATTAATAATTAAAGTTAGTCCTATTAACTAAGATGTCATTAAATTAAGTCTTATACCTAAAGAATTGTAAAACGTAAGACCTAATTCAAATGCTAGACCTAGGAATCAATATTAATATGAACCTAATAATGAATTATTAATGTTAGTAGGGTTATAGTTATTAATAGTAGGACTATTAATATTAATAGTGTGATAATATTAATGTAAACCCTATCAATTCTCATAATTATTTTGTAGAGATTAGTTAATATGTTAATGCAAGAATTGATAAGATAATGGAGGAACAAAATAACAAGAAGGAAAGGAGAGGAATGGATAATCAAAGGAAAATAAAGGAGGGAGGAAGAATGTATGCCAAGGAGATTCAAGTGGAGAGAGAAAAATAAATACATTGGGAGTAGAGAAAGGGGAAAATGAAGAAACTAAGGGCTAGTGAGTTGAGTGATGAGAGGTAACCAATACTACTTACCTCATTTCCACCATATCCATTGAGATTGCTTGGATGTCTTCATATCTGTAAGGATTCTCTAAATATTCTTCTAAAATAGTGGTCCTCTTTGGAGATAATCTCAGAGTTTCTAAAGGCATATATGGTGTTTTTTGTGGAGGGAGTGTTCAACAAGGGCAGAAGTGTGTGTGCACTGATTTTTTATGTCGACTCTGTGTTCTTTAATTCTTGTTTTGAATTATCTCCCAGCTTCCTCAATTTAGCACATACCACAGGATCAATTCATTTTATACACTCCCTTGATTTGATGTTGGTCAATCTTGTCTTTCACTGATTTCATTTTTTATTTTATCATCTCTAACTATTTGAATATAGACCTAATCTTTCTTTTCCTAATAACTTCAACTATTTTATCAGTAACACCATGAATGTATGGAAGATGTTATTTTCTGATAGAAGGTTGTAAGTTTACTAAGTTTTGGGGTGGGTTCGTCATTCCTTTTTCCTTTTAAATGGCTTTAAAGATGTCTTTATTTTGTAGCCAATTTCCTTAAATGCCTTAGTACAGTGGTTCAATTCTTTTTCTAAGTGTTCATTATTATATATTCTTAAAAATCTTAAGGCTAAGGTGTTTAAGGTCCCAATTTTCTGAGCAAGATAGTGGTGAGAGTCTACGTGGAGGTAGTTTCCAATATGTCTTCATTTGTATCTTTGATGTCCTAAATTCCCATCATCTTGTCTTGTGATTAACACATCAAGGAAGGGAATACTATTATTGTATTAAAGTTCCATTTTGAAATCGATGTCATATAATATTATGTTAAGGTGTGTTCTTCATTACCATGTTGTCATTTGATATTAGTGTCGTTGACGTACCTTTTCCACCAATTTGGTTTCAAGGGGTATGAGTCAATCACTTTCTTTTCAAAATTTTCCATGTAGAGGTTGGATACAATGGGTGATAGGGGGGATCCCATTGCAACTCTTGTGACCTATTCATAGTATTCTCATTGGAAGATAAAGAATTTTCAATGAAGACAAACTTCAACAAGCTTAGTTGTTTCAATGTCAGCAATCTCATAGACAACCTTGACTGCATCATCTAAAGGAATCTTGGTGAATAACGAAACCACATCAAAACTAATGAGAAAGTCATCATCTTCCACTTTTTCATTATTTATGAGCTTAACAAACTCATATGAATCCTTAATGAAGGATCCAGCGTTACCACCTATGTACTTAGCTAAAGCATATGCGAGGGAACCGATGGTATTAACAATAAGTCTTAGGGGAACTCCATTCTTATGAATTTAAGGAGGTCGTAGATCCTTGGTGTTAATTTAGAAATTGGGAGAAGTTTTTTATTTGTTATTTCATTCAGATTGGAATTTTTTATGACATTCTTAACATCTTTAATTATCTTGAAGATAGGTTTACAAGCAATACAATGTTTTCCCTCAAAAAAGGAAAATACCTATCATTTTAAGATATTTTTGTAAACATAAGAATCGATATTCTTAGAGACTAATAATGAATTATTGTTTACCTATATATAATGATACAATTTCACATTAAACTTATTAAATATATTAATATAAGTTAGGTTAATATATTTAAAATATTCGAGAAATTTTTTGTTAAAGAACTTTAATTTTTATATTTTATAATAGAACTATTACACTCGTAAATTGCTAAAAAAAAAAACAATAATAACAATAGAATAGATATTCATATTTTTTTATAAAGGCATTGAATTCATAAAATCCAAATACAAAATCATTATTTAGCTTTGGGGAAAATAAAATAGCTATCAAATTTATAAATTTTGTAAATTATGTCTTGAGTTTTTAAAAAATAAAAATATATACAATAAACAATAATTAAAAAAAGGTTCTCATATGGGGGTGGATAATGAGACAATTTAGGAGGTAGGGAGCGATCCTTCCACCCCACCAACTCAAAAATCATTTATGATGGGGGTGGCATGGCCAACCCCCAACATGTAGAAGCATGTTATGTCTAATTGCTCCAAATTGTGTTGTCATCGATGACAAAAATATGGCATCGATGTTAAAGGGGATGTTTGAGAGACTTCTAAGATAACAGTAGTACCAACCATATGCAACAACACACTCTATGAAGTAGTATGATAGCTAAGACTCTTATAGGATCTCATCAAGTGAAGTTAGAGAAGTTTGAAGTTATTTGAGTTTTTGATGTAGTTATAATGTCCAAATGATCCTACAATATACATGGTTCTGTAGGTCTCATCGATACCTTTCGAATGATATATCCTTATTTGAAAAACTCTTCCCAGATGAAAAGTTATGGCCATTTGAAAATCAATTCTAGTTGGAGGCTGAAACTGTTAAGTCCTTATATTACTAGTGTAGCCCCTTATTGTTATTAGTGCAACCCCCTTATTGTATTATTGTGCCCATGTAGTCCCCATATTGTTATTATTGTACCCCATAGAATCCCACTATTGTTAGTGTTTTTCCCTTACAATATTATTGTTATGTTGACTTTGATTATATTGTGACCCCTTAGACTCCTATATATAGAAAGGAGGTCTTCTCATTTGTATCATCCAAGAATTGTTCATTTGTGTAATGTAAAGGGGGCTTCCCCCTCAAAGAGGCTTATTTTTAAGTTGTTGATCTATTTCTTCTTCTATTTTGTGAGCTGGTTGCATAACATTTGGTATCAGAGCTTTGGATTCTAGGGTTTCGCTGCTTCAAACAGATCATTGTGGAATTATTTCTATAACTTTTGTTCTACGAAGTTTCGTATTATAAAATTAAAACCCATTTGAGCCAAAATCTTACTGAACCTCATATCTAAATTTCAATTCTTGTCTCATAACAGTTTTGGAGATATGAGTTGAGGAAGTTAGGGTTTTTGTAGGCTCCAAAATTCCATCTCAAATAGGCCATCGTGGCATTTTCGCTATAAATTTTTTCCATGAACCTTCAAAATATGGAATTAAAACCCATTTAAGATGAAATCTTATTGACCCTTTTTACAAATTTCAGATCTTGGTTCGCTATATTTTCAGATATAGGATCCAAGGAATTTAGGGTTTGTGAAGGCTCCCGAATTCCATCTCAAACATGTGACCTTGGAAAAATCGTCATAACTCTCTCTCTCTAAGCATCAGAGTCAAATTTCATAAAAAGTGACAGAAACAGAATAGGTTGTAGTTTTTTGGGTATTGTTTTCAGGGCCGAAGATGGAAACAGTGAAATGTGAAACTTCGTACAAGTTCGTTCTACTGAACCTATCTATAATCAAGTCATTGTGGGAGATTATGCATAACTCATTCTTGGAGAATACAATATCAATCAGACTTATAGGGTCAAAAAGAGGACTCATAGGGCTACCACAAAACAAAATTTCAGAACTTGGAGATCCAAAATTACAGAGTTACAATTGTTTCAATATTGAGATCCTAAAAGAAAGAAAATGAATGACTCGAATCGAGAAAATAGAAACAACTAGTAAGAAAAATTGGATGGATGATTTGAAGAATGCGATCAAAGCTAGGATAAATGTCTTTATATATGACTTGGAAGTTAATATTCATGGTTTAGAAGCAAAATTTAAAGGCAACATGGAATATTTGAAGAAAGACATGGAAGGTTTGAAGGAAGGTGGGACAAAGTTGCTACAAGAAAGGCTTCCTGATGGTGAAAAGGTAGTAGAGGAAACTCATGATATGAAAAAAAAAAATTTAATCATGATTTCATAGAATCTAATGTTGGATTGAAGACCCACCATATTCCAAAGATAGATATGAAGAAGTTTGATGGCAAGGATGCAGTAACTTGGATACTACAGATGGAGCAATATTTTGATCTACATGATGTGCAACTGCCACAAAAGGTATGTCTTGCATCTTTATATTTATAATCAAAACAATTTGTATGGTATAGAGGGAATTGTTCTCATAAACCACTTGTCATCTGGTCAATTTTCACGGAGGAAATGATAGCACATTATGAGGATACAAACAGAAACACCTTCTTTAGCCAATTAATAAATCTCAAACAAAAGGGTTCAATGGCAGAGCACATTGAGGACTTCCAAAATTTGAATATAAGGGTAAATTATATTCCAAATAAGCATAGGATTTAAGTCTTCATAGGGAATTTAAAGGTTACCATCCAATATGAGGTTCACCTTTCAGAACCCAATTCATTGGAAAAGGCATTCAGGGTGGCGAGAAAAGTTGAAAGCAAAATTATGGCAACAGGAAGTCTACTATTCACAACTATAAACATGGAAGTGTTGTTGCTCCTAGTATTCCACATCCCACAAGGTTGACATCACAAAAATTGGAGGAAAAAAGAGAAAAAGGGCTTTGTTACAGTTGTGATAGAAAATACACTAAAGTTCATAAGTGTGCTGAGAAGAAATTAATTTACATAGATGGGGGAGAGGCGGAAGAAAAGGAACAAGAAATGTCAAAGAAGAGGATATACACCAGGAACCAATCCTAGAGAAAGAAGAAATGAATCCAACCATATCTTGTAATGCATTGGCAAGAATTACCACTCCTCACATTCTCAAGATAGAAGGACATATCAAGAAGAAAAAGGTTCAATCAGTGAAACATCACATCGATCATCAACAACCAGTTCTCTAACTTTTAAAGGATAACCTCACTTTGGAGCAGAATTAAATGAAACAACATGCAGATCAACATCGTAGAGAAAGAAGTTTTGATTTAGGTGACTGGGTATTTTTATGGCAACAACCATACAACAAATGTCCCTCAAACAAGTTAAGAAGGATAATAAATTATCACCAAATTACTCTAGTCCTTACAAAGTGTTGCAAAAGATTGGTACTATGGCATACAAATTGGAGCTTCTTGCATCTTCCCAAGTGCACCCAATTTTCCATGTTTCATGCTTAAACAAGGTTATAGGTGACAAGCTCCCAGTTCAAATACTATTTCTAGAACTTGATGGGGAAGGAAAAATCATAGTGGAACCTGAAGTAGTCACAGAAACAAGAACCGACAGCTATGGAATCTATCAACTTTAGAGTGTCTCATCAAGTGGAAGAACTTACCTGCTGAAGATTTCACATGGGAGGATGAGAACTTTATACAGATGCATCCAAAACTACTCAAGCATTGTGGACAACACTTTTTGAAAGAGAGGGGCATGTTAGGTCCCTATACTAATAATGTATCCCCTTATTGTTATTAGTGCAACCCCGTTGTTGTATTGTTGTGACCATGTAGTCCCCATATTATTATTATTATGCCCCATAGAATCCCACTATTGTTAATTTTGTGCCATTACAATATTATTGTTATGTTGGCTCTAATTATATTGTGACCCCTTAGACTCCTATATATAGAAAGGAGGTCTTCTCATTTGTATCATCCAAGAATTGTTCTTTTGTGTAATGTAAAGGAGGTTGCCCCCTTGAAGAGGCTTATTTTGAAGTTGTTGATCTATTTCTTCTTCTATTTTGTGAGTTGGTTGCATAACAAAAACTATAGGGAAAAACCAAAAATGTTAGTACTTTAAATAGTGTGAACCGTTCAATCACATTCATAGTTCATTGACCCAGTGAATGGTCGATACCCATAGAACCTACATGAATTTTGACCCAATTAAAGATTGTTCATATTGCCAATGATCTGATACATATAACTAATAGATGAAGAAATTGGAAGGCAGATGACCTAGCAACATGCATGATAGTTAACCAACCACCTTGAGCTCTCTCAAACCGACACATGGTGAGCCCAGATTGGCTAACATATGGCAAGAGGTTACATGTTGTATGTACATGTAAGTGACATGTCACTTGTTGACATTAGCATGTTGATGTTGTGTCACCATAAGCTACCATGTGGCATGGACAAATGGAATTTTTTATTGGTAGAATGAATGGAAATGGGTGACACATTTCACCCCTCATGGGATGCCCCATGACATGATGACATCATCATCATGTGAATGGCCAGGTTCCCCTAGGAACCCAATCATAGAGCCTGGCCACATCGGAACAAAGCACTAAGTTCAAAGGGCCAAATTAAAAGGTGTGGTCGTATGGTGGGATCAAGCATGGTCACGTAGTAGCAGCTATGGCTAAATGGTACTATTAAACCAAGCTAAGTTGTATGCAACATTGAATGGCGATGCATCACAATGGACTAGCCCTTAAACCAAACACTGATTATATGGAATGTGTATGGTGTCATATGGGATGTTTCTCCCAATATTAAATGTGAAATCCGCAGGCCCTTAAGTCATCCCTCCACCATTTCGAGACCATAAACCACTATATATGTGCACCTAAGTTGCTCATTAAAATACAATGAGAAATCATGTGGGGGATTAAACACTTAGTCTTGGTGGATTTTGTCTAAATTTTTGTCTAGTGAAGAGGCTTGGTGCTTGGATCATGATTGGTAATCTCTTATATAGCCTTAGATTGGTAGTGTTATATGTTATATGTTGTAACTAGCATGAAGGCATCATATGGATAATATTATATGTTATAACTGGCATGAATGACATACGCACATAAGAATAATGTTTATGTTGTGATTGGTATGAAGGCCATACCCTCAAACAGTTAATGTGTACATTGTAACTAACACAAAGGCCATACTTGCCTATCAGTAGTATTGTACATTGTGATTGGCACAAAAGGCTCAAATGAGTAGTTCTTATGTTGTGACTAACATGAAGGTCATACCCTCGATGGACAATATATCTATATATATAATATATATTATATATATATATATATATAATATATATATATATATTATATATATTATATATTATTGATTGGCCATACATGGTTATAATATAATAGGGTTGGCACAAAGGCCAAAACCATGCTTAGTCTCATATTGTATTTCCATTAAGTCAAAGGCATGGATTTACAAGCCTCACACATAGATTGGTTTGTGGTGCATCTGTGTAGTATTAGCCAAGACCTTGGTTAGAGTCCCAACAGTAGTTAGGTCACATATATTTTTAATACTTTATTCAAAAAAAAATAGCACATTTAAGTAAGCCTATGATGGCTATTTTGTTGCATCAACACTAGAATCTGATCAATTTGTAGAAGGGTGCCCAAAAAAGGGTTTTTTATAGAAGCTTTAATTTATTATATAGTTCCATTTGGTTTTTATGTGTTTTTAGAGTCAATTGCTGGAAATAATACTGAGAGGGGGGGTGAATCAGTATTATCACATTAATAAAACTTTTTCATTTCCAAACTCTGATTCATATATGCCACTTCCACAACTTCTTATGATTAAGTTAATTGATCTTCAATGAGTGCATTAGAACATTATCAACCATATTATCAGTTAACAGATGTAGTAACATAGAATAGATCATCACACATAAGGCACACACATGAACACCATGATATAAGGTGGAAACCCAATGCGGGAGAAAAAACCACCTGCTGCAAGTCATCTCAATCTTCTTCTTAATAAGAAAATCCTTTTACAATATTTTGTACTGGTGCAGCCTTATACCAGTACGGGAGCTACAACCCCCTTTGCTCTTGTACTAGCCGATCCATTTACTAGTACGCAGGCTACTACCTGTTACAATGCTCCAAAGATTTCCTTTAGCTCTTGTACTAGCTTAGATACTAGTACGTAGGTGCTGACCTACAATCTTCTCTCCTCCAGGTACCACGTTTCATCAATTTTCAGACTGGATACACTGAAGCACACACATAATCTGAAAGGCCACGTTTCATCCAATTTTCATACTGGACCCATCAATATCATTGAAGCTCACAAACACTTAGCAACATCAATACCCAATACTGAAACCCTGAACACTGTCAACAAAAGCAGTCACCGAAACACAGAGCAGAACCCTGAACTCTGCAACACTATTCAGACCAACTGTATCAT
>APFE031105366.1:151933-171559 GCA_000404065.3 Pinus taeda
AGAACACCTTATCAACAAAAAAATCAGTCAACAAAAGATCTTAAGACAGATACGCAATTTCCTTTTCTCTGGCCTGCGTCGCTACGCACTTCACCTTCTGTGGCACCGTGCACCTCCACAGCTGCGCCTTCTGTGGCGCCGCGCACCTCCGCAGCTGCGCCTTCTGTGGCGCCGCGCACCTCCGCAGCTACGCCTTCTGTGGCGACTCTCTGGTGTATCCGCACTGCGCCTTCTATGGTGCCTCCGCACTGCGCCTTCTATGGCGTCTCCGCACTGCGCCTTCTGTGGCGTCTCCGCACTGCGCCTTCTGTGGCGCCTCTGTGGCATCTCCGCACTGCGCCTTCTGTGGCGCCTCTGTGCGTCTCCGCACTGCGCCTTCTGTGGCGCCTTCGCACTGCGCCTTCTGTGGTGCCTCCGCACTGTGCCTTCTGTGGCGCCTCTGTGGCGTCTCCGCACTGCGCCTTCTATGGCGCCTCTGTGGCATCTCCACACTGCACCTTCTATGGTGCCTTCACATTGCGCCTTCTGTGGTGCCTCCGCACTGTGCCTTTTGTGGCGCCTCTGTGGCGTCTCCGCACTGCGCCTTCTATGGCGCCTCCGCATTTCCGCAGCTGCAGCGCTCGAGAGATCACCCTTCACAGATTCGCTTTCCACTTCACTTTCATATAGATCGAGCTTTTGAAACAATAACCCAATATTTCAGATCTTAAGATATTCAACCCAAAAAGCATACTCAAGCCAAATGATCTCCTTTGCTTTATATAGGCAAGCTCTTCCTCAAATCATGGATCATGGGGCTCAATAATAATAATAATATAAAACAATACCACGAGCCAAAACCATAGGATCAAAAACTGTGGGACTAATACCATGAACCAACCATGAAAGAGTGTGAACTTTTCTCCACATGAAATAAAATTTTCTCTGCATGAAATTTCGTGAACTTTCCTCTACATGAAATAAACTTTTCTTTGCATAAAATTCCGTGAACTTTTCTCTACATGAAGTAAACTTTTCTCTGCATAAAATTCCGTGAACTTGAAAATAACTTTGCTGCACTATAATTTATCATCTGAGTGATTTGCCATCAAGGACAACACTTTAGCCATAATGCCAACAATCTCCCCCTTTGGACTTGATGGAAAAGCTTACTTGTGAATTGTCATCTGATCCCTTTTCGTTGTCCGGTAACCCATGCACTCTATCACATCTGATATTTGTAGATTCATCTGAATGTATACAAGTGAGATGACCTTCTATGAGAGAGTTTCCATCAAGTACAACACATGCATCATAATGCCAACAAATGTTAATCCAAATTTGATTCCGGAAGAAGATGAATGATTAGGGCTTAGATATGGATGTAACCAAAGGTGTGTATTTCCATTTTTACATTTATTTGATGGTCAGAATATCATGTGTATGTTTTGAGGTTCTATGAGCATATTAAATTGCTTTTGGATATATGGTAAAAATAGGTTCAGAGAAGGAGTTTGAGTGACCATATCAATTAACTAGGTAGAGCAGAGTATGGATATCAGAATGATAGATAGTGACAATTGTTTGAGTTAGTGATTGTAGTAATAGTGGTCACAAATTATGATAATGATAGTGGTTGTAGAATATGAAAATGACAACGGTTGTAATTTATGATAGTGACAATGGTTGCAGGTTCTAGAAGTGATAGTGGTTGTAGAATTGCAGGTTGCACAGTGTACTTACGATTCAATTATTAACAACAACAAATGATAACAATGGACCCAATTTGAAAATGATATAAAATAGAGGTCCATAAGGTGTTGAAGAAGGAGGTTAAAGCCTCAATTAGGTTGGATTCTTCTGATCACTAAGGTTGGAGCCTCAATCAGGTTGGAGTCTATAGTAGTTTGGATCTTGCTCATCATTGAGGTTGGTGCCGCAATCATGTTGTAGCCTACAGTGATTAGTTGTTTTCATCTTTCAAGGTTGGTTCCTCAATCAAGTTGTAGTCTACCACAAGTGGAAATTTTCAAATGTTGGGGTTAGTTGGTTCCAATAGTTTGTAGCCTATGAATCTATGTAAATTAATTGAATATAAAGAAGAAGAACACTTGCGGTTTTCTCCCGTATTGGTTTCCACATAAAATTCTTGTTTCTCCTTGTGATGTGATGGCTTCTATGCTATTGATATGATGGTAGCTTGATGATCCAATGTTATAGTTGATTATATGATGCTTATGATTTGTTGCTTTATGGTTGTTTGATTATCAAAGGTTGTCAAATGGTAAGAATTATCTCAAATTGATTCACCCCACCCCCCTCTCAATGTGACATTTGGGCTAAGAAGTGGGATCAGTGCAGGTTTCCTTTAAAGCAATTAACTACTAGAAGGTTGAATTCAAGAGAAGATGGTCGCGACTAGAGTAGTGGGTAAGCCCATATGTTTGATGGGACCAATTATGCATTGTGGAAAATAAGGATGGAGACCTATCTCATCTCCTTAGGTGCAAACGTTTGGGAAATTGTGCAGATTGAAGATAAAGTCCCTAATACTATTTTGACAGATACAACAAATAACGAAGTCTAAACATATAATGCAGAAGCTAAGCATGCTATATTAAGTAGCTTGGCATAATCAGAATTCTTAAAAGTAATGCAATCTAAGTAAATTCATGAGGTATGGAATAAGATCAAAACGTATTATGAAGGGGATGCAAAATTCGAAGACGTTAGGTTGCAATATCGATAATTTGAAAGTTTTTATATGGAAGAAGATGAGGACATTGCTTCATATTTTCTTCAAATAGACAATATAGTAAACTCTATTGCAGTTATTGGTGAAGAATTCCATGATAGCTGTGTTATTTGAAAAATTTTGAGATCACTTCTGTCAATATTTAATCCCAAAGTATTATCTCTTAAGGAACTACTAGAGGTAGATAAGATGTTCGTGGACAAACATCATGGAAATATCTTTGCATATGAGCTAAGAATCAAGGAAGGTAAATGGGGAGTCAAGGAAGTAGCTTTCAAGGTAGTAAAAGAAGAGACAAAGAAAAACGTTCAAGAAGACTCTAACTCTGATGAATAAATATCCAAGTTTGTTTGAAAGTTAAAGAGAGGAACTAACAAGTTCAAAGGTAAGCTTCCTTTCAAATGTTTTGAATGTGGAAGGATAAATCATTATGCATCTAAATGTCCTTATGCTAAGATATATGATAGTCATTATGAGTCAAGATTCAATCCTAAGAATCAAAATAGTAAGAAATCCAATAAGAAAAATAATTTTTACTCAAAATAGCAAAGTGACAGTGAAAGAAATGAAATTGTGACCAGTGTAGAAATGGGTGAAATATTATTCATTGATGAGACCGAAGAACCTAAACCAGAAGTTGATTATGAGGGAGAACGTAACAGTGGATTAAATGAAAAAAGGATCCTCAGAAAGGAACAAATACAATTGATGCAACAACATCAAGACAAAATTCTAAATGAAGACATCGTTCTTGCTCTCAAATTTGAACTAGAAGAATCGAAAAGGGTAAATGAGTTTTTGTATAAACAACTAAATGAAAAGGAAAAAAATTGAAAAATAATATAAGGGGAGGTTGTCCTCTTAAGAGAATAATTGGAGCAACTCAATTCAAATTTCCACAAAGGGGATAAATCCCTAGATCACATACTTAGTATGAAAAGGTCCTCATTAATTAAGACATGTCTCAGTTATCAAGGAAATTGTGAGGCACACAAGAACAATGATCCCCTAAGCAAATCAAATGAAAACTACTCCAAGATAATTGATAAGACATTCATAGCATCCAACAACAACTCTCTTGAAGATCCAAAGAAAGTAGTGCATCAGGCCACGCATGTTCATTTCAATGACACTCAAGATTATTCACATAAGAGTATAATACAAGGAACTAGAATGAAGAGAAAGAATCCACAAGTAGAAATAATGTAGGTATTCAAGATAAACACATTATTATGGCTCATCAAAAATAATCCACAAGCAACAATGAAGTAGGTGTTAGAAATCAACAAATTAATATGGCTCCTCAAAGCATCCAAAAGCAAAAATCAAGCAAGGGTTTCTCAGTAAGAGAGCATGGATCCTCTAAGAAGTAACTTTAGAAATTCAAAATCTCCTTCTATATCCAAGTATCAAAAACCAAAATTGGTTATTGTTTCTCATTTACAAAGTTTGGGCACAAAGAACAGGATTACAAAACCTATGATGTGGTCAGGTATGGAGGATATGATTAGGTACCTAGATGGAGGAATGTGGACCAAATCAAGAGAATGCCTCAACCATTTCCACAAGTGTTGAAGTAGAATCTTTAATGCCACATATGGCACAACAAAGGTCATATAGCACAAGATTTCATAATCAACTCAAGATGGTACAATAAAGAGGGACTTCCTATCAATACAAGGATTAATTACACAAGATGGAGAAGAGGTAAGAAAGGACCTTGGTTAAATATGACTCCTCAAATCTAATCTCTTGGTGAAAAATTCTTCAAGGCTATCATTTGAATAAAAATTTGTAAAAGAAAATCCATGTTGAGATTAGTATGCAGACTATGACATTGATTAGCATGATTTGATGATGATATCTCAGATTGTAACAACCCTAGGTTAAAACCTCATGTAATAAAGTTAATAAAGGAAAATAAGACCAAGGTCATCGGACACTTATTCCAAGCTGAATTTTGGGAAAAAAATCCTAGTGGATGTTCATTTGGTTTATTATGGCTAAGGAAATTGTCAAAAGCAATGGCAAAGGAATTGAAAAGGAAAAGAGACATTAATTGTCATTTTAATTATGAAAATAATGGAAAATAGGAGAAAAGGAAGATGAAATGTCACACATTCAATGTGAGGAGGAAATTGAAGAAAAATTAGTGGAAATTGAAATATGCCTGAATGATAAAAAAGCTTATGAGGATCAGTTCATAGCCTTTTGTTAGTTCAGTTTTAGAGCTCTCTCTCTTTCTCTATTCTCTTTATTCTCACATACTCTTTCAAAATAAGCGCATTCTTGGAGCACTGTAGCATTGGATAAAGGAGGGAAAATGAAGTAAAAGAAAGCAAAGGGAAGAAAATATCAAGCAAGGAAGAGTTGGATCAAGCGGCTACAACGAGATTAATTTGTAGGTATTGAGTTGCATGTATGATTTCCTTGCTAGTATTGGCATTTATGGTACATGTATGTTTGTAGTTGGTTCTCTTGTTGTCATTGGAATGGGTTTTGCTAGCTGTGACAGTGGTTTCAGTTTTTCCTTGCCATTTCCTAATAGCCATAGTGTGATGGAGTTCTCTCTTTGGTTGAGCTTCGATTGATGGATGGTTTTGGAACCGGGTGAGGTGGTCTCAAGAAAATTCCCAAGGGCTTATAAAACCCTTGACTGGTAATGGCGAGATACGCGATAAGGCCTGAGGGTGGACACAAGAAAATTCCTCAAGTTATTGGTGAAGAAATTCAGAGGCATCCATGCTTATTTAGGGCCTAGTGATCCCTTGATTGGTTTTGGTGAGATTACGGTAAAGCCTGGTAGTGTATGTTTCTTTGTTTTGGCTTCGGAATCCCTTGGTCAGTAATGGCGAGATTGAGGTAAAGACCGGTTTGTTAGATGCTTACTTCTGGCCTATAAATCCCTTGACACATAATTATGAGATATGCGGTAAAGGTTGAGGAAGCCCTAGTTGTTTTATTGTGAGTCTCACATTCATGCTTTGAATATGGCATGGGGGTAATTGGCATGCAGTGGGTATTGTCATGCATGATGTTGATATATTTTTATGATTATGATTATACATCTATCATGCTAATATGGTTGATCTTGCAGATGAGATATCCTCCCCTGAACTATACTAAGGTAGGTTGGCTATGTTTATGTTTGGTTTATATGACATGATTTGTTTGCAGGAAGTAGGGGATCAAAGATGACTAGAAAAATGGTGGATTACAGGTCATGAGATTCCCCTTACAAATCAAATAAGAAACCAAGAGATGAATTCTCTATTGACATAGAAAACACTTTGAGAAGTTTGAAGTCATAAATAAGAAGTTGCAAAGAAGATAATGACGCAATGATTTAGTCATAAGAGAGGCTTTCTAGGGCATAGGAGAAACAAGCATAGGTCAATGCAATTATCCTTCATAGTTTGTCAGACCTTCAAAGATGGGGACCACTTAGGATCATTCATGGATGGGAGGACAAGACTAATGAGGCATATGGTAGGAGATACCAAGTTGGCCACAAGTCAAATAGAGATGATACATTGAAATATGGAAGGTTCTTGGATACACCTGATAGGAGAGGAAGTGGTAATGGATTCTACTCTAGTTCTAGTTCAAAAAGGTATCATGTTCAGCATCGCTACCATCCTTACAGGAGGAATGACAAGGGATATTTTCTAGATGAGCTCAAGAAATCCAAGCCACCTACATTTGATGAAGAATTGAATAACTCAGAAGATTTAAAGGCATGGTTACTTAGAATGAAGAATATCTTCGAGTTGCATGATTACATTAAGAACATGAAAGCCAAGATAGTTATTTTTAGTTTCAAACTGCGAAAAAAAAAAAAAAAAAAAAAATATATATTATATATATATATATGCTGGGAAGATATGAAGTAGTTCAAAGACATCAAGACAAAGGAGTTGAGTTGGCATGAGTTCAAAAATATTTTCAAGAAGAAGTACTTGTCAGAGAGGTACTATGGCAATAAATATAAGGCGTTTTATGATCTAAAGATGGGATCGATGACAAATGAGGAGTACACGAAGTTCCTAGAGTTATTGAGGTATGTACCATACCTTAAGGATGGGAAAGTCAAATTTTAGATATTTTTCAGTGGACTAACATTAGCATTCAAGAATCGGATTGAGTATGATGAGCCCTGGTCACTAGAAGAATTCATTGGGAAATTGAAGCATTATTATGAGAAATCAAAGTGTAAGATTAAATCTAGGCAAGGTTGAGAAGGGAATGACAAGGCTAAAGTTAAATGGCCATTGAAGCGAGAAATACCTTAGGATGCAGGTGAGAAAGAGAATGTTGCTCCTTACAAGAAGTTTAAATGCAGTTGAGAAGGGACATGGGTCGCAACCATGAGAGCAATAGAATAAAGGCGGTGGTAGGGGATAGTTGCATTGTGTCGATATGTGGCAAGGAGTATCTCAATAAGGATTTTTCATCATATCAGGGTGGTATCCCTCAAATCTACAATGCATAGGAAGAACAAAAAAGTAGGGATGTTGGGCAGGGAATTCCTTAGATCTATGTAGCAATGGATAACAAGCAGGAAGATCACTGGGAATCTATTATTGATATGGGTGGTAAGCTTTGTGATCAAGTTGTTTCTATGTTTATTAAACTTGGATATAATTATAGTTAAGTTAACCCTAACCTCGTGGATAAGTGTGGTTTGAGGAAAGAAGTGCACACAGAGTATTGGTTACTAAAGTTGGATACAGGTACTAAGAAGAGAGTTCATCATTGGATAAGATCTTGTGCATTTGATTTAAATGGTATGTTTACATCAATGCATCTGAATATACTTCCATTGGGATCATACAGTATGATTTTGGTTATGGATTGGTTGTATCTTCATAGTACTAAGCTGGATTGCTATGAAAATTCCATTGAGTGCTTGGATGACAATGGAGAATAGAGAATCTTGCAGGGAAAATAAGAAGGAAACATTAGTCAGAATGTTTACAACTATGCACGCAAAGCATATTCACGGGAAAGGATGTGTGTTATTTATAGTTCATATCTCCAATGATAAAGGTAAGGATTTTGAGGATGCAGAAGTCTTGAAGAGGTGCTCGGTCTTGCAATAATTTCAAGATGTGTTTCCAGCAAAGATTTTAAAGTTTCCTCCTCACAAGGAATGGAATTTTCTATTAAGTTGGTATCAGGGGCAACACCAACATCAAAGACACTGTACATGATGAGCACTCTAGAGTTAGTGCAATTAAAGTTTTAGTTGAAGGAAATACTTGACAAAAAATACATAAGGCTAAGTGTATCGCCTTGGGATGCACCAGTGTTGCTTGTGGAGAAGAATGATGGTACTCTCAGGTTTTCCATCGATTATATGTAGTTGAAAAATATCACGATCAAGAACAGGTATTTGTTTATGAGGATCGATAATTTGTTTGACCAATTGAAGGGAGCAACAATGTTCTCGAAGATTGATTTATCAGGATATAACAGGTACACATAAAAAAAGAGGACATCTAGAAGACTTATTTCTAGACTAGGTATGGGAATCATGAGTTTATTGTAGTTCCTTTTGGTTTAACTAATGCTCCAACTACTTTCATGTGTTTGATGAATAATGTGTTGAATCCTTATTTGGACAAGTTTTCTATTGTATTCACTGGTGATATATTGATATATTCTAAGAATGAGGAAGAGCATGTCGAACAATTAGCATTAGTATTGAGATTGCTAAGAAAGAATCAGTTGTATGCCAATCTTAGTAAGTACAGTTTCTTTCAGACAAAATTTCATTACTTGGGATATGTTGTTTCCGAAGGCATAGCAGTGGATATGGAAAAGGTAAGAACTATCATGGAATGGGAAAATCCTAGAAATTTGGATGAGGTTATATCGTTCATGGGGTTAGTAGGTTATTATAGGAGGTCCATCAGGAAATTTTCATGAATTGTTTGTCCTATTACATCATTACAGAGGAAAGAAAATAAATTTGAATGGACAAAGGAATGTGCAGAAAGTTTTAGCAGTTGAAGAAATCATTAGAAAATGCTCCAGTTCTCAAGATTGCTTATCTGGATAAAGATTTTGTGGTGTGTACATATGCTTTCAAGAGAGGACTTGGTGGAATTCTAATGTAGGAGGGATTGGTGGTATGCTACAAATCAAGGAAACAAAATGAGCATGAGTAGAACTATGTGACACATGATCTTGAGTTGGAAGTGATCATTCATGCATTGAATATGTGGAGGCACTATCTTCTTGGCAAGAGGTTTATTATAATGAGTGATCATAGTGGGATGAGGTATTTATTTGACCAACCTAATCTAAATTCTAGGCAATCTATATGGTTGGCGATAATCAGTGAGTTTGACTTTGAGATCAAGTACATTAAGGGAAAAGAGAACATGGTTATAGATGCTCTTAATAGAAGAGTGTAGGTAAATCACATAGCAACTATGATCTCATATGGGACAAATTTATAAGATTGGATCTTATGGGAGGGACAATAGGATGACAGGTATAGGGATCTTATGCACAGATTACAGTAGTAGGATACATGTGAACATTCTAATGAGTGATAGTAGTGGGCTGAGGTACTTATTTGACCAACCTAATCTAAATGCCATGAAAGCTAGATGGTTGGCATAATCAGTGAGTTTGAGTTTGAGATCAAGTACATTAAGGGAAAAGAGAATAGGGTTACATATGCTCTTAGTAGAAGAGTGTCAATAAATCACATAGCGGCTATGAGCTCATATGGGACAAATTTACAAGATCTATGTGTCAGATAGTAGTGAGATCAAGAAGCTTATCTTGATGGAATTTCATGTTAAGTCATTTTGAGGTCACTCGGGATATTAGAAGACTCTGAAAATTGTTAAGAAGTTCTACCATTAACCGAATCTGAAGACAGAGGTAGTTGAGTTTGTCATAAGGTGTTTGTACTGTCAATAGGTAAAGGCAGAGTGTAAGCATCCAAGTGCTCTACTATACATGATTATGATTCCATAATGGAAATGGGAGGTCATTTCTATGGATTTCATCATAGGTTTGCTTGGGACATCTAAAAAAAAGGATTCCATCATGTTTTGTATTGATAGGTTAACTAAGGTAGCTCATTTCATAATGGTTAAGTATACTTATTCAACTAGTGAGGTAGCATAGGTATTCATTAGAGATATATTGAGGCTACATGGTGTTCCAAAGAAGATTGTGTTAGACAGGAGATGCCAAGTTCACTTCCAGGTTTTGGAAAGATTTATATGCAGGTTTGGGTACAAAGTTGTCCTTCAACATAACTTATCATCTGTAGACAAATGGACAAAGAGAGAGGGTCAACAGGATTTTGGAGGACATGTTGAGAATGTATATTATACATTAGCAACAGAAGTGGAAAGGGTATCTTCCACTAGTTGATTTTGCTTACAATAATGTGTATTAGGAGTCACTGAGGATGAGTCTATTTGAGGCACTGTGTGGGTGGAGTTGTAATAATCCTATCAACTAGAGTGATCCAGTGAACAAGGTGTTGATAGGACCAGACATGTTGGTAGAGATGGAAGAGGAAATGCAAGTTATAAAGTAGAGTCTAAAGGCAGCATAGGACAGAAAAAATATTTATGCAGATAAGCACATGTAATGGAGGGAGTTTCAGGCTTGGGAACATGTGTACTTGCGCATCAAGCCCACACAAAGCCCAAGAAAATATCCTTGAGGATTGGGTCATGTGCAAAGTTGGGACCTCGGTATTCCATTCCTTTTGAGATCCTTGAGAGGATTGGACCAATAGCTTACAAACTTGCACTGCCTTCGATAGTGAAAGTCCATGATGTTTTCCATGTTTCTTTGCATAAAAGATATGTAAAGTATGTTGATTGTAACAACCCTGGCTAAAAAACCATGTAAAAATATATAAGACCATGGTCATGGGACATGTATTTCAAGATGAATGGTTGGAAAAACATCTTATTGGGTGTTCATTTTGGTTAGTATGGCTAAGGAAATTGGCAAAGGCATTAACAAGGAAAAAGGTATTTTTGGTACATTTATTTATGAAAATCAAGGAAATTAGGAGAAAAGGGAGGTGAAAGGTCACAGGTTGCATGTGAGGAGGAAAATTAAGGAAAATAATGGAAAATGAAGAAAATAGAGGCCTCATTAATAAAAATGCTTCTGAGGATCAATGGGTAGGCTTGGTCAGTGTAAGCTTGGTTAGTTCAGTTTTGGTAGAGCTCTCTTATATTCTCTCTCCCTCATACTCTTGGATACTTAGAGTTTTCTTGGATCACTCTTGGAGAGTGTGGAATAATTGGAGTTTTTAAGCAAGAAGGCAAAGGAAGAGTAGGAAAGCACAACAGGACATTGTGATCTGCAACTACAACGGGTTTTGCTGGTAGGTACTGAGTTGCATGTATGTTTTCCTCACTAGTTTTGGCATGCATGACACATGCATACGGTTTCTTGGTTATGATTTGTCATTGGCATGGAGGATTTCCTGGATTAACAATGTATTTTCCTAGTCTTTCCATTTCCTGGATAGGCATGGTGTTGTGGATTAATTTGCTTTGTTTTCTAGTTGGTTCTCATGCTTCCTTAGCTTAGGTTGAATTACAAATTCTTGGAGCCTCGGTTGGATAAATGTTATGGATCCCTGTAACAACTTGGGTTGAGTTATTAGTCCTGGAGCCTTGGTTGGACAAATGCTATGGAGTCCTTGGTGGGTTGAGTTACTAGTCCTGGAGCCTTGGTTGGAACAAACACTCTAGAGCCCTGGAAGGTTTGAATAGAGACCAATCTAGTGATGGTTTGGTGATGTCCGACCGTGAGGTGGAATCACTGTTTAATGGGTTGAGGTGGATGGCCTCTGGAAGCCATGGATGGCTTTGGATTGATGTGTTCTATGAGATCCCACTTTCATGCTTGGAATATGTCATGGGGGTGAATGGCAGAAGAGAGATTTGGCTCATCCATTCTACAGTTAGATGGAACGTGGTATTCCCATATCAGGTTGGCCTTGCATCACTAATAAGAGGTTATTTCTCCTTGTTATCTCATGAGTATTATGTTATTTTATATGTGGATTATATGGTTATTATTTCCTTGGTATTTCTGTTGTCATTATGCTGGTTATGAATATGTATTATGATAGTGGCTATGTATGGATCCCATCATGTTTTTACTTGTATATGAATGAACAATGTATCTATGGCCTAATGGATGAAATTGCAGCTAAAATGATAAGGAAACAATGTGTCATAGTGAATCTCAAATAAGTATGAGACCTCTATGCCTATATCTGTCATCTATACCTGTAGATTGCATTGATGCCAAGTGTTTGACAGAATTTCAGTCCCGATTTGGGATGGTCGGGCCTAGTCCTAGAGTTAGTATTTTATTTATTAGTCTTGTCATGATGTGTTTAATGGATTTTGAAAGTTACAACAAGTTCTAGGCAATGGTCAAAATTATAGGCTTGAAAAGTTCGTTAAATTCCCCAGACTATGGCATAGGTCTACTGGAAATAGTCCTTGGACGCAGGCATGCAGGTTTGTGGGAGCATCTGGAGCTCCCTAGATAGTGGCATGCCCATATAATGGGAGCATCCAGAGATTTAATAGCTTAAAAACTCAGTGGCATTCAAGGGCTGGCTAGCAAAAAGACTGGGATGGTTCCTAGGAGTCCTGTAGCTGATGTGGAAGGTATGTATGATGTGTTTACATAGATTCCATTTCCTTAAGGTCACCAAGGAGGTTGAATCCAATCATAGTACCCTCTCATCACATGTTTTCCCCGGTTGGATGGATACTTGGGTAGATGTGGGAGGAGGGTTTTTCAGAGTGGTATCAGAGCATGGTTCACCCCTCGGACTGGACAGGCTATGTGTTGGTCATGCATTCATGTCAATTGCATGTGTTCCTTATGCTTGTATTCCATGTGCTTGTTGCATTTGTAAGGTGTTGATCATGGTTGTAGTGAATTCACCATGTGGAGGTTGATGGTATTGTTGTCGAATGTGTCGTCATGAGTTTATGGTTGTATATGCATTTGTTATGCATGTTAGTGTCTATATGTTGTTATGCATGCATTGTCATGGTTATGGTCATGCATGTATGGTAGGTCGGACATGTATTGTGAGGTCATTGTATGCAATTAGGTCATCATGGTGATATTGGTATGTTATGATACTAATGTATTGCCTGAGATAGAGTAGAAGATGCAAATAATTAAAGTGAAGTTGTAGCATTTCACCTCGAGGCAAGAACACGTCATCATACAGGTTTGTATGTTGGATATGCATGTATGTAGGTTAAGGACTTTTATATGCATTATGGTTATGTGTATGCCTTAGTTTTATTGTTGTTATGGTTACAAACATGATACATGCTAGTTGATTAGTGTAGTTATATGCACATGTGTCAGATAGTCATGAATGATAGTAACGTGTGGTTGTATGCATTACTATTGTTGTTTTATGATTAGATAACTTGATGATTATGTTATATATTGTTGATGAGTATGTTATAGGTTAACTTGTTGTTGTTATATGATAGTTAGCTTGATGAATAGGTTATATGTTGTTGATGAGCATGATATATAACTTGTTGTTGTTATATGCTAGTAACTTGGTAATTAGGGTTATTACATTAAGATCTCGATGTTATATGTATCATATTAATTTGGATTGGTATATGAAAATGGTTAGGGTTATGACATTTAGGTATGAGTTGATATGTTTTGATATTATGTCATATTAATTTAGACTGATCGTACATATGTGATTTTTATGCATGAAAGATAAATGTTTATGAGCTTATGATGTGAATATGTTAGTTAGTTACTATTATGGATATCATGATCTTATTTATGCTTGAGCTGATGTGTTGTAAAGTTATATTGTGCTAACTAGATTTATTGTGCAGACAAGATAGCCTCCCCTAAGATACATTAAGGTATGAGCTTTCTTTTCTCATCTACTTTGTGCTTGAATGTTTGATTATGTCATCTATTTGGTGTTTGAGTGTTGGTGTCTATTATGTCATCTATCTATTGTTGAATGTTTGATTACTTAAATGATATGAGTGTGTGTCTATAATATTTGTTGTTGAAATGATGTTGTTTTAAGATGGTTGTACTAATGCATATGTGTTGAGACAGTTGATATGTACTTGAGTGTAAGAAGGTGATAGTCGTAGCATTATGTATTATGACTAATGAATGTGATTTTATTTTTGAGTATGACATGGTTGTTAGTCTTGCTAAAGGTTGATTTGAAATTAGTAAATACAATGCCTTGATTTATGGAACATGCGACTGACATGTGTGAGCAGTTGCAGGGAAACATGTTTGGTATTAGCGTGACAAGGTAAAAATTGGGTGATGTGACAGTACATAGTAAGCCTTGATTACAACAAGGTAAAAAGGTAAAATAAAGGAATGTGGAAGTATTCCTTTGGCTATGTTTGGAAACCCTAATTCCAAATGAATAAGTGCTTTGCATAGAAAAAGTATTCGTAGCCTGAATTCTGTCTAAAATTATGTGTGTATGTGTTATATTCATGGACATGTATTTGACATGTATATCAGCTAGTTTCTAGTTATGGATGGATTCGTCAAGGGAATTGGAGCCCCTTGAGAGATGGCATGGACATGTCAGATATAAGGAAACATGCTTGGTATAACAAGGTAAGCTAACTGGTGTATTGCTATGTTTATTTAAGCACTGAAAATTATGTGTTGATGGCAGTATGATGCAAAGAATTACATGGAAAATAAATTTCCATGAAACCTTGAAGAAGGCTTGGGTTCAGCTTTCATTGGGAACCATGGGGATTGAGTCATGGTGTTTGTTGCTAGTCTTGTGCTTTTTGTCTTTTGTGATTTGTTGAGTTTTATTTGTGGTTTTGTTTATGTCTAGTGTATGGCTATACCACTTTGTTTGTGGTTTCATATTGTTATTGGTTTTCATGTTTTTTCTTCTTGTTTTTTTCTTGTGCTTGCCTTTTAAGTTTTGAGTCTTGGGAATTGGTTGCAGAAGAGGAAAGTTAATGGGGCTCAAGGAGAGTTGAATGAAACCAAACAAGTGATGTAAGACCTGGATGAAGCTCGGTACATGTATAAGGGAAGTTGAAGGAAAGAGTATGATATCCAGTTATACTGGTTGGGTCCATTAGTGTAAATGGATGATGGCAGGACAATCATGGAAAAGGTAAGGTGAGTGGATTTGAGGCACCATATGCCTTGGCTATGTTGGGAACTATTGTTCTTGATGTTGCACACATAAAGGGAGTTCTCTTAACCTTGACCTTATGTTATCTGGTAACTATGTTATGATCATGATTATTCTAATGTTTATACATGTATACATGTATGTATGTATGTATGTATGTCATGTCTGACAAGGTCGTCATAAATCTTGATTGTTTAATGCTAATTTTTATATGTATATATTTGTGTATGTATGTCATTATCTGACAGAATCATGATTTTTTTATGCTAATGTTTATGTATATGTAGTATGTATCCATGTATCTATGTATCTGTCAGACAGGGTTGTCAAGAATCATTCTTGTGGAACAATGATTGCTTATGTAGGTGAATGGCATGAAGAGATTCTTGTTTCATGAGGAATCAAGTGGGAAGAGTATTCTAACATATTTCTAAGGTCAGTATCATGTGGATATGAATTGATATTATGTGATTATACTATGTCTATGTTTATGTTATGGTCAAGCTAATGTTGAGAGATACATCAACAAAATGAAAATAGCATGATGCACGACATGCTAGGATAAGCATGGATGGCGGAGAGACACTGGAAGCAAGGTTGTTTGGTAGAGACAGTGTAGTTTTGGATGTGTGGTACTACTATTGGGCATATGTTGTATATGTTGTACATGTTTCATCTGTGATGTTGTGCGTATGCAGTGTTGTGTATATATAGTGTGTGTACATGTTGTTTATGCAATGTGATGTACAAGGTAGTACAGATAGTGTTGTGTGAATGTTTTATATGTAGTGTTGGGTATAGATGGTGTTATGTACATGTTGGATATGTTGTGTTGTGTACATATTGCACTGTGCGCATGATGAATATGCGGTGTTGTGTGCACGTTGGATATGCAGTGTTGTGTACATAGGGTGGTAGGTACATGTCGTATATGTAGTGCTATGTAAATATGGTGTTATGGGCATTTTGTACATATGGTGTTGTGTACATATGGTGTTGTGTGCATGATTTTACAAGTCGTTTTGTGATATTGCAGTGTCGTGTACATGTTGTACATATGGTGTTGTATGCATGTGGTGTCGTGTGCATGTCGTGCATGTCATGTTGTGTACATGCGGTGTCATGTACATGTCATGCATGTGGCAATGTGTACATGTGGTATTGTGTACATGTTGTACAAGTGGTGTAGTGTACATGTGGCATTGTGTACACATTGTGCAGGTGCCATTGTGTAAATGTGATTTTGTGCACACGGTGTGCAAGTGGTGTGGTGTACAGGTGGTATTGTGTACATGTTGTACATATGGTACTGGTGTACATGTGGTATTGTTTGCATGTCGTACGTGTTGTGTTGTGTACATGCGGTACTATGTATGTGCATTGTGTAGTTGTGGTATCATGACATGTGTACTCATTGTGTTGTACTCTAAGTAGTACACGTATCATGTTGTGTTGTACACTAGGTGTAGGTACATGTATTGTGTGGCATTGCACATCAGATATATATGTATGTATTGTGTTGTACATAAGGTGTAGGTGTATGTATTGTGTGGTGGTGTACCTTGGGTGTAGGTGTATGAATGTGTTGTGTTGTACCCGAGGTGTAGGTATGTGTGGTATGTAAGGTGTAGGTGCATGTATTGCATGGTGTTGTATGTCGTGTGTGATTGTATGTGTGTAATGCACACTATGTGTATGTGCACATGGTTGAGGAGAAGGAACTGGGTGTTTTTCAGGTGTGGCAACTGATTTGGAGTGTGTATGAAATAAAGAACAAAGGCAGAACTAAGGATCGATTAAAGGATAAGTATAATCATTTTATTTTAGTTTTATTATGCATGTGATTTATGATTCTGGTCTATGATGATTACATGTGATCTATGATTCTAGTTTATGATGGTTACATGTGATTTATGGTTTTGATCTATGATGTTTTTGTTTTGAGCTAATCTGATGTGATATGTTTATGCATGATGGTTTGGGTCAAAAATGCTAGTTTAACTTATTGTGATAGGAGGCGAACAGAATTGCAAGTATACCTTATTAACGGGCCACCAATGAGGTATGACTTGAAGTTATTTCAATTTATTTCAAATTTAATGGAAGTTATGTGCTTGGAAGCATGAAAATTCCTGGTTGGGTGGTTGAAACTGAGTACAAGAATTAGCAGCATCAGTGAAAGAAATTAGAACATGTAACAATATGCTGGTAAAGTATTTAGGAGCAGGGCCATTGTGGGACACTAGTACCCAATAGTGTCCATGAGCATGCTATGACCAGTATGATGGTTTAAGGGAGGGATATGCCTTGATTTTTGTATTTTCCTATGTGAGGAAGCCTTTCCAAGTGATGGACTACCCAGGATGGGGGTGCCAGCGGAACTTGGAAAGTGAGTGACTGCATGGAAGGGGGTGACCGGATTTCCCGAGGGACTATGTAGTAGAGAAGGGAAGAACATGGATGAACTTGTTTTGATCATTAGCATTACCAGATGGAATCAGATGCACATTGGGAGTATGCCCAGGAACAATGAGTTAGTAAATGTTCCCTAAGAGGACAAGTGGCACATGAGTGTAGCGTTGGACATTAGATACAACTTTCACTTTGACAGTGGATTCTGGAATTCCTGAGAAGGAGGTGAATCTTGGTACTACCTTTGAGGGTGGACATGTGAGCCTCTAGATTCCTTTGTTGATTGATACGAGAATTGCATCCTTTTATTTGCTAGTTGAGTAAATGTGCATATGTGTGTATTATTGTAAATATTGTATTGGGATAGATTTTTAAAGCTCCATAGACAGTATGATTATTTGTTGGGTGAAGCAAATGTGTATGTGGGTATATGTGGTTATTATTGTAAATGTCATAATGAGCTGAGTTATAAAGCTCCAGTAAATGGTATGTTTGTCATGTTTTAGAAGATGGTCATTATAAATACACAACCAGATATGTTATAAATCTCCATGGGCAATATGTTTTGTTTTCAGTAGTTTTCTAGTTTGTAGGTTCCATTGAACATCGAGGACGGTGTTCCCCCAAGGAGGAGGGTTCTATAACAAACTTGGTTAAAAATCCATGTAAGAATATATAAGACCACAGTTATGGGACAAGTATTCCAAGATGAATGGTGGGAAAAACATCCTAGCAGGTGTTCATTTCGATTACTATGGCTAAGGAAATTGGCGAAAGAAATGGAAAAGGCAATAAAAAGGCAAAATGTATTTTTGGCACATTTATTTATGAAAATAAAGGAAATTAGGAGACAAGGGAGGTGAAAGGTCACATGTTTCATGTGAGGAGGAAAATGAATAAAATAGAGGCCTCATTAATAAAAAGGATTCTGAGGATCAGTGGGTAGGCATGGTCAGTGTAAGCTTGGTCAGTTTAGTTTTGGTGGAGCTCTCTTCTATTCTCTCCCCCTCATACTCTTGGATAGAATTTTCTTGGAGTACTCTTGGAGAGTGTGGAATACTTGGTGTTTTAGAGAAAGAAGGAAATGGAAGAGTAGGAAAGCGGAAGAGGGCATCGAGATCAATAGCTATAACAATTTTTGCTGGTAGGTACCTTGTTGCATGTATGTTTTCCTCACTAGTTCTAGCATGCATGACACATGCATGCATTTTCTTGGTTATGATTTGTCATTGGCATGGAGGATTGCCTCGATTGACAATGTATTTTCCTAGCCTTGCCATTTCCTAGATAGCCATGGTGTTGTGGGTCCATTTTCTTTGTTTTCTGGTTGGTTCTCGTGTTTCCTTCACTTGGGTTGAGTTACTAGTTCCTGGAGCCTTGGTTGGACAAACGCTATGGAGCCCTTAAAATCTTATGTTGATTTATTAGTCTTAGAGTGTTGGTTGGACAAATTCTCTAGAGCCCTTGGTGGGTTGAATTACTAGTCCTAGAGCCTTGGTTGGATAGACAATCTAGAGGCCAACAACAATTGTGGGTTGAGTTACTAGCATTGGAGCCTTGGTTGGAACAAATTCTCTGGAGCCTTGGAAGGCTTAGATAGAGACCAATCTAGTGATGGTTTAGTGATTTCTGACCATGAGGTGGAATAATTGTTTGATGGGTTGAGGTGGATGGCCTCTAGAAGCCCTGGATGGATTTGGATTGATGTGTTATATGAGGTCCCACATTCATGCTTGGAATATGGCATGGGGCTGAATGGATGAAGAGATATTTGGCTCAACCATTCTATGGTCAGGTGGTGTTAGTGCCTAAATCTACCTTAGGCTGAGAAAGGTAGGACCTAGGATAACATCAAACCATGCTTAACCTGGTAGCTATCCCTACCAGGTCGGGAGAGGGCTCTCTCCTTGTCAATCTCAACAAAATATGATCAATGAGGCTTGAGATGACTGATGTGAAGACTGATTTTAGGCTAGGTATGTGTGCAGAAGAGTTTGATTGAATTTGATGATGTTTTGTTGGCTCAAATGTGAAAGGCAGATTTGGGTCCAGGGAATGAGGCTCAGTTTTGCAGAGATCTCTATGGGGTGAGGTAGGAAAATGATTTGGTACTTCAAATTAAGTGATATGGAGAGCTTTTAGACTGGTGAGGAGTTGAAGAGGGCATGAAAGTCTTAGGAATCCCCTTCAAACCGCTGAAAACATAAATAACTAAACAAACCCTAGGTAGAGCACTGCAAATCAATGAATTCTACCTTTATCCTTGTTT
>APFE031105375.1:7367-25305 GCA_000404065.3 Pinus taeda
TGTTTGATTGTATATGCATTTATGGTTAATACATATCTGGTCCTATGTTATTTATGAATATAGATCTCTGTTCTTCGATAGTAGTATGCTACTTTGATTCCATAGGTTCTCTTTAAAGCTGGGCAGACGAAGAAGAAGCGGCAAAGATTTATCAAGAAGGAGAGGAATCAAGTAAGGAGCCAAGCACAAGACTAAGGTTGGTGTCCTTGGTTCCACTCTTGTCTATTTTCATAAAGGAAAGCGAAAGTAGTCTTTACTTGTTTGTTTCTAAGATAGCTACCAGTCTTAGTGGGAATAGCAGCTCCAAGTGGATACTATTCCTAGTAACACTATGGCCCTTATAATGAATATATACTTCAAATTGAAGTATTCATCAAAAACCTTTTCACATTCACACTTAGCACTTTGATATTCACCTCCTTATATAGTTAGAGCCTTAGACAATACCATGAGGTAAAAAATACACTAGTGTCAGTGGCAATCTTGGATGGGATCAAGTAACCATTACTATGCTCAATATTGTGGGCTAATACCATGGTAAGGACCCTTAGTATTCTTAAATTAGTGTGCCAGCATGTACACGACTTTTCTTCTTTGTACCTGCGTGTATACACGACTTGGCCTTGGTGAACTTGCATATAGATATTCATATATTCACTTTTATCAAACCTCTGATTTTGATCTGTAAACCATTGTCCCATCATTCTGTTATTTTGTTCCATCACTCTCTCGCCTCTGAATTGACTTGCAGATTCATCTAGTTACCATATACTTGTTCTGTTACAAGTGAGTTTCCATCAAGGACAACACAAGCATCATAATTCCAACACTAGTAAGATGAGCTATGACCCAATTGAGTAACTAAACAAGAAAATAATTCACTCTGAAATTTCCAATGAAAATAAATTTGTCACAATAATATTCAGTATTCCATGTAGCATTTGGACTATTTCCATGAATACTTTTTCCATTGTACTTTCTTTAAAAGGATGAGAAAGAGAGTAAAAATTGGTATAATTTGTCACTCAATCTACCACTACCATAATAACACTATTCCTTCATATTTTGTAATAAACCCATTGAAACCTCTTCCAAATGGTGGCTTGGTGTGGCTAATGGTTGAAGGAGCTGTAGAGTCTTGATCATCTCTTCTGTATTTTCTTGACATACCATAGACTTTGCAACAAAATTTTACATATTTACTTTAATACCTTCCCAAAAAAAAATATTTCTTGATCCTATGGTATGTATTCAAGAACCCTAAATGTCCTACTATGAAAAAAGTTTTTTTATTCTAGAATGACTTTCTATTTGAGTTGAGAATTCTTACATAAGATATCTTGATACCATAACAAATCATTTTTCCACATAAAATTTTCTACTACATTGGGCTCCTCATGTAATTATTGAACAATCCCGCATATCTTCTCATCTTTCTCCCATTCTATCCTTGCTTCTTCCACCCAATTAGATTATGGAATAAAAATATTGCATTATAAACCATTTGTAATTTTAACCATCATGAATTTTTTTTACTATGAAGTGTCTTTTTATTAGGTATTGATACCATTTATTAACTCCATGTAGTATGGACAACATTTATTTTTCATAGATGAGCCTAAGTAAGTTTTCCTTTAAGTTTTCTACTTTCAAAGGAAAGGGACCTTCATTCATGCATCAAAATTGCACCAATGCCATGGCCTAAGGCATCACGCTCCATAACTAAGGTTTTTGTGAAGTCATTTTTCACCAAGATGGGAGTTGTACACATAACCCTTTTAAGTTCTATAAAAGCTTTAGTTATTTCTTTAGTCTAAGAAAATGCTTCCTTCTTTAATAATTTTGTTAGAGGATTCTATTTGACCATAACTATCAAAACAATTGTGGAAATATCCTATTAAGCCTAATAATCATCTAAGTTTCTTCAATCTATTGGTGATTAGTCACTCGATATTTTTTATTTTGTTAGGACCCACCTTGATATCTTTTATTTTGTTATGACCCAAATATTCCACTTCTTGAACACTAAAGGCACAATTAGAAGTATTTTCGTCTAGTTGTTTCTTTTGTGATAGTGTTAATACCCTATCAACATATTGTACATGTTCTTCCAAACATTTTCTATAGATTAGTATGTCGTCAAAAAATACTAACAAATTTTTTCTAAGGGCGGGCTTGAAAATAGAATTCATCAAGCTTTGAAATGTTGAATGCACATTTTTAAGTACAAATGGCATAACCAAAAAATCATAATGAACTTAATTTGTTTTGAAGGATTTTTTTGGGAATGTATGCTTACGTCATTCTAATTTTATGATATCTTAAACAAATATCCATTCATTTAATAATTCATCAATTATAGTCCCATGGGGGGGAACTCAATTTGTGATCGAAGTGATATGAAATCATGCAAACTAAGAGATCCAAGGTTCAATCCCTCGTTCATGGCCCCGTCTATGGAGAGGAGGACAAGTCTTCGGCCCCCATGTGTATGGTTGTAGCATCCTCATTGTTCATTTCTCTGATTATTTTGAATCTCTACGGTATATATATTGACTGTGTTGGATTAGTACTTTCATCCAAGTATTGATGATGAACTAGACTTAGTGGTTTGAAACGTGTCGACAACAAAAATTGTAATGTGATTTATTGGAAGCATTCTTCACTCAATGACCCAATTGTAAATTCCTCTGTGCTACAAAAATAAAAAGTAAAAAACATCATCAATTATAGAAATAGGAAACTTATCTTTGATTGTTATTTTGTTGAGCTATCCATAATTTGGACACATAAGCCACATACCATCCATTTTTATAACCATCATCACTGGTGAAGAGAAAGTGCTTTGGATATGTTGAATGATTCCTTCCTCTAACAATTCTTGAATCATATGCTCAATCTCACTCTTCTTCGCATATGGATATCTATAAGGTATAATGTTAAGTTGGACACTTCTAGGTTACAAATGAATAACACGATCATGATCTTAGGTATGTGGAAGACCCTTAAGCAACTCTCCAAATACCTTAGCATTATTCTTGATAACCTTTTGGATATATATTAGAGTAGAGGATATAGATGTTTGAACATATAATGAACACAATTGTGCAATTATACCTTGGTGTCCTGTTTTTAGCATTTTTTTCATTCTATTAGACCTTATCACTTTACTAGTTTTCCATGGATACCTCTACGCTCAATTTCCTTTCCTTTTGAGGATGATATTGTGAAAGGATAATGAAAAGTAAGGTTCATTGTTCCAAATGATTGTAACAATTGGACTACTAATACAATATCAACACCACCCATTTGGGTTACAATCACGAGATTAACCAACAAATACTCTGCCATATACACCTTAATATTATGGAATTTTCCTGGCCAATTCATGGTACCTTCATGTATAATCATTACTTGAAATTATGGTTCTAGATATATGAAGAAATCAAGTTTTTTGAATTTGAAATTAATGAAGTTATGGGTACTACTTATATCAACCAATATAATTTCTTTTCTCTTTTTTATATATCCTTCTATCTTGAGGGTTTGTGGAGTATTAATTTCGGCCCATGCATGTCAAAAGATTGTGGGTAGTCTCTTCTAGCTGTATATCTTGTGGCATTTCCACTTCTTAATCTTCTTCATCTTCACAACCTATGTAGAAAAAATTATTCTCATTGCATTTATGCCCCTTACTATTCTTGTTGTCATAGTTGAAACATAGTCCCTTTGCTCTTCTTTCATCCATTTACTAAGGAGTCAACCTTGTTTATTTATAAGAGGGAGCACGATTTTATCTATAGTTATTAGTGACCAATTTATTTAACGGCCATATGTTTACTTTCAACTTTCCATGCTAGACTAAAAGGCATGCTCTATTTATTTAGGTTCAAGAAGACACACCTCATGTTTGATGTTTTCCTTTAAAGTTACCATAAATAGGTCTAACAAATAATATTATGAAATGTTCTTTACTTTGAGACTCAACTTTTGGAATTGTTTAATGTGCTCTATATCTAGACTTCCTTTCAAAGATTTACAAATTATTTAAAGAATGTATTTCTCTTGATTTCCCCATAACATGTTATCAATTTATCTATAAAAATTGCGGACCAATATAACAAAATCTGTTTTCCTTTCACAAAACCATTGATACAATATATCTTGGTCTTGTTCTAAAACATGGATGCAATATTTACCTCTTGTAAGGATGTAACTTGGTGTATATCAAAGTATTTCTTTATTTGAAATAACCATGTTTTAATATCATTACCATCAAACTTTCTCATATTGATATTGATAATGTAGTAGTTCCTTGGTTTTGGCTTGAAGCCATAATAATGTGGATCTTGGATTGAAAAATCATGATTATGGTTATGTGATTAACTATTTGTGCTCTCAAATTGTGATAGCATACTTCACATATGAGATTGATTCTTAACACTATGCTTCTCCTTATGTTCATGATTTCCTTGGATATCCATATCCCTTTTATGGAGATCACTTACTAGAATGTTTTTATTATTTCCTTGGATCTAAATATCCATTTTAGGAAGCCTTTTCAATAGATTATTTTCCATGGAATTCATGAAATTTTGTATTTCTTCCTTATTTTCATTCATCTTATTTTCCATTTTTTTTATGCACTTCTTGAGAACCTAATAAATCCACCTTTTTCAACATACTACCATCCATTTCATTCACTTTCTTATCTAGTTGAGATTACCTAAATTACAATTCTTCATATTATTCATGAGTCAAGGATGAGCTTTTAATATATTTAATTATCACAGTAGATTTCTTTGGAGGCATATTGAAAAATAATAATAACACTCCTCTTTATTAGAACTTTTAGTCACCAAAAATATGGGACCATGTAACTAATAATTAGGTCGCTTATGAGTTATGTTACTTAATCTGGAGAATATCTAAATGGTTGAATTTATTATTGATATATCTTTGATATTTTAGTGCTTATAGATCTAAAAATTTAGCTTGTAATACATATATATTTCCTTTTTGCAATTCCACAGGTGTGGCTAAAATTTCATGTCCCAAGTTAAAGTTAAGGTAATTTTCCCAAAACTTGTTGATTTTTGGCCTCTTCCTATGATCAAACCTGTTTCAAATATAATTATGGAATTTTAACTAATTAACTTCTACACGTATCCTAAAATATTGAAGTTTTCACATTATTAAAGTCACAGAAAAGAAGATATAACAGAAATACTAAGCTTACATGTTTAGAATTTATTTTAGTATTGTTCATCAACCCAAACTTAAAAGGGTATAACCCTGAATGAATAGAATTCTTTTATTATTAAATTTAAACCCAATATTATTTGATACTTATCCTTATATGATCTAAGTTTCACTATTTGAATCCCCTCAAAAAGAATTTATTGTAAAAATACCAAATTGTCTTATTTGAAAACAATTTCAGGAGCTTTCAATATGTTCACCATGATTTCATGTTAAGTCCAAGTTTCATGGTCTGAAACGTCCTAGAAAAAAAATATAGCGAAAATTTCCCTTATGAACTATTTGAAAGACAAAAAAACATGTGATAATGAGCTCTGATACAAAATGTTATGAACCTTTCAACTTAAAAATGATAAGAAACCAATAATTACAGTCCTATTTGAGGGGAGAACCTCATTTTACAATAAATATAATGTATAAGACAATATTTGATGATCCTAAGACTAAGTCTCCTTGGTATATGTAAAGGAGACAAAGGGTACGATTATAATATAATGGGACCATGTTAGGTTCTAGCCTATATAACAATATATCAATAGAATTGTATTCAAAAAATATCTAGGGCTTAATAAGGAGCTATATAAATAACATGGGGCTTATATAGGGCTTAACATAGGCCATGTGACTTTATTCTACACTCAAAGATATTTCCAATGGTGCAATAAACATATCAAGTGGAGTTTGGATACAAATATTATGCTTATTGGAAGTTGGCTTGTTGTGATTGACTGTTATAATTTGAGAGGATGCAACATTAGCCTCCATTACTCATGGAAAATTGGATATCCATGTAGACATTATGAATAATAACATATAAGGGTCAAAATAAACTCTAATTGAGATTTGAAGGAGTCAAACTTAGCCCCTAGTTGGCTATCAGGCTATGTTATAACCAAGCCACTAGGAGGAAAAGGTGTTCCATTCTATTTGATTGCATTTGTTCCCTACTAGAGCATACTATATAAATGTGGAGAGTGAGATATTATAACAAAGGGGTTTTTTTGTTTTGTATTAGTCCATGGTCCACAAGTCTCAAGAAAATCCATACAGAGTTCCTTCTCTTTAATGCTTGCATCATTTCCATTCAAAAAGAAGAGTGTAGAGTAACCTGACCTTCTAGATGGATTTTCTCCCATAGGGTTTATTAGAGAATTTACTGGTTTTCATTATGATTTTAGAGTGATTATATTTACATATTCCCTTTTTTTTTCATATTATCTATTGCATGCATAAACAGTAAAATAGTAATAACAATATGGAATATAAAAGGAATTAACCCTTCATACTATAGATTTTTCTTTATTTTCATAGTTTTTTTAATATGAACTATACACTGGAATATATACATTAGTTTGCTAATAATATTGGCATTATAAAACGTTTATTTAATGATTATTTTGGAAGTTGAAAGGGATCATATTTATTTAAGGAAAAATTCATAGAACCCTAGCCATGGCGAATGAATTGGTTTATGATAACACTAGAGATATGGCATAGGATATGTTTTCACATCTAGAAACAAGAGTCATATATATAAAATGTAATGGGAACCTCCTCATTGAATACCTAACAAATAGTCTTGGGCTAATAAAAGAAGATGGGTGTTCCAACTTAGAGGTCAAATTAGAGGAAAAATCAAGGGATCGAGAATAACTAGAGGAGTCCAAGAAATAACACAAAAAAGAGTCGAGTTCAAGGGTCGTGAACCATTCATAGTCCTTATTGAGTATAGAAGTGAATTTTGACATCAAGCCATATCAATGTCACATCGATGCTTTGAAATTAAATCATTGGTAGCAATATTATGGGTTTACTTTAATTTTCACCACAAATACTAGGAACAAAACAATATAATTTTCTTATTAAAATTAGGGCCATGCCATGAATTGATGAGAAATCCATGAAGAAACACACAATATAGAGGATGTACTTTAGAAATTAGGTGGGAGGATTTTAAAACTCTTATAAAGTCCCAATTCTACTATATTGGCTATGTATAGGACTAGTAGACCTAGTGGAATTACGGTAGGAAGAGATAGGGGTAGAGTTTATAGGAGAACACCAAAATTTTTAGGAAGATGGAAATAATGTTGGGTATCTCTCCTAAGAACCCAAATGTGCTTATATAGTATATTTTAGGTATACACAACCATCTACAAAATTAAGTGATGTTGATCAAAACTAGAATGGTCGATGAGGCTTGTGTATATTCACAATATATTGAAAATATAGGAGAAAAGAAAGGTAAATAAAGTGGTTCAAAGGGAAAGGAACATTATGATGATTCCAAGGAAGGGAAGAAGAAATTAAAAGTGGGTAGGAGAAGAACATAATAGACACATGACACTAGTGGAAATGTCCTAGCCACCACTACAACCACTACAAAATTGATGGCAACATAAAGAAGAAGTGTTAGAAATTGCATTTGAAGCTCAACTTGAGGAACCATAACAAGGATATGAAGAAAAAAATATCATAGCCATAAATTAAAGAAACCAAGTGGAGAGTATATCTAACACCGATGAAAGTATTTTATGCACATTAGTGAAAAAGGAGGTGAATCTGAGTAGCCTTCATCAATAGGAAGATAAGGAGATGAACAATATCTTCGGGATAAAGATGCATGTCAAGACAATAAATATTAATGTTCTATTCGACTCAAGTTCACAAAAAAATCTCATTATCTTAGAACTGCTAAAAAAATTAGATGGATTTTTAAGAGCCTCCTATCTATTATTGGAAAAATAACTCTTGTGGATAAGAGTGATCTCCCTAGACTCAATGGTCAAATCTAGAACCACCCAAAAAAATGTAAGTTACCTTTTTCTCTAGAAAATAATTCAACACTAATCGCCTAATTAAGGAAGTAGGTATTCTATGCTTGAGATCCCACTCCACTTTCGGTCTATGAAACTAGAACTTGTAGCAACAGAAACATACAAAGGATCAAATCATATAATATATAAAAGATCAAGTACTAACTAATCAGAAGATCAAGGAATTTTGAAACATACATGTAAACACTTAACACATAATGTGAGAAAAACAATATACTTTGTATTAAATAATCGAGAAGAAAAGGTTACAACCCAAGCCTCGATGTCATAAGTCTCCTTCCACCATTCTCCAATGCTCCCTTTAGCATGAAAAGCCTTCAATTAAAAAACATGAATGCATAAGTTAGAAACCTAAAAATCCAACCGCCTTGTTATAGTTCTATTTGGGCACATCACTCCCGATGATCATACCAGTGTAAACAGGGTCTATCAAACCATAATTCAGTTGCTACATGCCCTAGACATGCCACTTCATTGAGTGCTTTCATCCATGAGAGTTTCCTGACTTCAAACCTCACTGAAGTGCTTCCTTGGGTCACCAGCGCACCCCTAGTCAGGGGTAAGTGCTCTGCAGAGTAGGTAGCCCCATTCTAGGCTACTTTGTAGAGAACCTAATCGCACTCAAGCTTGTGTTGGGTTAGAATCCTCAAAAATTTCATTGGATCCTAAGTATATTCCTCCTTTCTAGAGTCTTCTAGAAGGAACCCAACCCTTATCCTATCAAGATGAGCTCGACTTAAGATAGCCTTGGATCATCTAATCCTCTATCCTCTCATCCCTCTAAACATGTAAACTAATCATCCAATTATGGAAAACCATTCAACGCCATATTAATGACAAAACCACTTGCATTCATCTATAAATTGGCCTTCCATCATAGAGCCAATGGAGCTTGGATATTATGGAGAAATATTGTTGTTTTAGAGACTTGAAATCACTGTCAAGTAATGTTATGCTACTAGATTGATGTTTCTATTAGTGTGATGAGGGCTTGGACTAAGCTGGATGAGTGACACAAGATCGAAACACGTTGGGCGTAACTTCTCCTTCTATCAATCAATAAAGTTGTTTGTTCCTTTTCCAATACTTTTGTCTATATCTATGATGAATGTATGTTCAAATGTTGTTGAATCCATTTGTTTACAATAAATAGATCAGGTGCTTTGATTGTTGTCGTCTTTTGTTTATGTTGGCAGGTACCAATTGAGTGAACTCAGTTTGAGAGGAGCGGCGGGAGAAACTCAAAGGAGATCAAAGGAAGAAAAGGATCACAAGTAGGTTCCTTTATCTTATTTGATTATTGTAGGAAAAGGTTAAACATCTTTACTTTAGTTGTTCTAAGTGTAACTACCCACTTAGGGAAGATATACTTATTTGTAGGTGTAAATTCCATATAACAAATTGGTGACTTTGCTGGGGAAGGACCATCATTCCTGGTAGTTTTCCCTTGTCTTAGCAGCACTAGTAGACTTTGCTTGAGTTCATTACCCATATTTAGTCATTTTGAAGCTTGTTTGGTCAAAATGTGTGCTTATTTGTGGGCTAGTAGTGCTCTTTGGGATAAATGCATTGTTGTTCTTAACACAGTGCTCTAAAGAGCAGCCTTAGATTAGAGACAATGCTCTGCAATGCACTGTCTCCCACTCAGGGCTATGTTGGTCCTTGTCAAGCCAAGAACCCATCTTCTTGCTTGATTTTTTCCAAACTATTCCACATCTTGTTTGCAGAATTGTCAATGTTTCTTTGTCTCTGAAGTCCAAATTAGCATTTATTTTCCATGCCCACTTTGGCTTTGTTTTTTCAATGTTTCTTTATGTTTTATTTATCATTGTTGAATCAATCTCAAAGTTAGCTTACTTTGATTAGTCTTGACTTTTCTGAAAAAGAATTGTTGTAAAATATTCATTTCTTTGAAAAAGAAACTATCATAAAGTCTTCGTTTCTTGTGAAAAGCATTGATTGATCGTTTATGCATTTGGTTTCTTTATGTTCATCTAAACATTAAAGGAATGAAAAGAAAAACATGCATAATGCATTTAGAAGTTTGTGTGTTCTTGTAGGAATGGTATAGGGAAAGTTGCATTAGATGTGCTCTATGCTCTTTGTTTAGTGATTCTAATTTCTTTATCCCTTTTAGTTATGATTTTCATTGTTTAAATCAAATGAAAAGAAAGTTTCTAATCTTAGTTGCATTCTAGGAGTTTCAGAAACATCACACGTGAACCTGAAAGGAAAACTTTTAAACAAGATCAACTAAAATTTATCTCAATTAACCTAATGGAGCATTGTAACTTAACACATAACATTTAGAGGTCTAGGTTAGAGACGTCTTCCAACGTCATTAAACATAGCAGTTGTCACTAACAGTCTGTGATACATTCCAAGTGTGATACCTCATTCCACATATGTAAGTATATCGTAGCTCGTCCACGTAATTTTTGGTATATCGAGCAGTGTTATAGTACGAAAAGTATAAGGGAATTCTCTCACTGTGCAGTTTCACATTAGACAACGCTAACACGGATTGGGCCTCCATGTAATTTCGAGTATATTTAGGAGGACCACATTAGTTTGATATTTAGGGAGATTGCCTACACTTATGTTAAGTCCTTGGTTTACTGAGGTAGTATATTGCAATTCACAATTACTTGGTAATCCTTTTGCCTAGATTATCCCTTTTTTGTTTTGTTACGTTATTTTGATTAAAATAAAATTAACAGACCACAGATAACATCCTCCATGTCACTCCTTAGTTGATATTAGGTTGAGACATATGGCAACAACTCCGAAGTCCACCAATCAAGGAATTCATTTTGATGGGAATCCTAGTCCTTTTCCTCCTTTCAGAAATATTAGTGCTCCTTATATGGCTACATTCTCCCTTCCGGGAATTATCATCGGCTTGCTAGTATGGTTATTCTCAACCTCCTTGGCCCCACAATTGAATATTCCTACAAATGGACAAAATCAACCTCCAGTTGATCCTAAAGTTGACCCTTTACCTTCTTCGTCGGTTGTTTCTTCCTCCCCTCCTTCCTCTTCGCTTGGTGAAAGTATTGACACTAGTAACCAGGTGGATAAGACGAAGAAGAATGGAAAGAAGAAGAAGAAGAAGAAGAAGAAAATTTAGTAGGGGTGCAACCAAGCAACCATTACTTCGAATGAAGCTTCTGATGAGAAATCATCTGATAAGCCTGACAAACTTAGATATCCTTGCAAACTTTGTACGAGAGATCATCTTCTTTGAAAT
This sequence comes from Pinus taeda, assembly GCA_000404065.3. Lineage (NCBI taxonomy): Eukaryota > Viridiplantae > Streptophyta > Pinopsida > Pinales > Pinaceae > Pinus > Pinus taeda. Next base: position 18,717 of record APFE031105375.1, read on the forward strand.
TGTTCTGGTATTCCTTAGATCTTAGAAGAATGGTCTTCTCGTTCACATCATCTTGTGTCATCAACTTTTGGAGATCATTCTCGTGACACACCATCAACTTGTGGTAGTAAAGTTCATGGAAAGAAGGGAAAAGTTAAGTTTCCCTGTAGGTTATGAAAAGGGAATCACCCCATTCACCTTTGTCCCTATCTGGATGAAGCCCAAAAAGTGTTGGATAACTATCCCGCTTCTCCACAACGACTTCCATTTGGTTACAGGAGATTCTCCCTTAATCCTTTGCTAGTTGATGAAGTGACTGACCCAAATCAACTGTCGATCAAACCCACTGTCTCTGAATGTGACTCCCATGAGTCTATACCTAACCAGTCACAGGTCGAGGAAATAGTTGACCCAATTTCACCTTCAGTTAATCATACCTTTCCTATAGAGAGTGAGTATGATACCACTCAGGTTCTTTTCATTTATTCAGATTCTAATGAGCTTGGAGGCAACCCTCCTGTTCCATGAAGACAGGAGGAAAATCCTCTAGTTCTTGTAACTCAAGGGTGGTAATTCTCTCATTCTTATGGTACCCCCTCCAAGTAGTCTGGTCACTTCCTTTGATTGGAATTGACTGGCAGGATGTCGTCTTCCTTCTTATGTGCCTTTCCAGATCATAGTACATGTTTATAATATGATTGTATCTGGCACTATTATAGATGAAGGTTCATCTATGAGTATCCTTTCCTCCACCGCTTGGCAAGTGCTCTGTTCACCGCCACTTGTCCCTGTTACCCAGAATCTATTGGATTTTAACAAAGGAACCAGTCAACCATTAGGGATCCTTCCTCAGTTGCCTATTACTTTGGGAGGAATTTTTATTATCTCAATATGATGGTAGTCCCAGGCCTTTTAGATTATAATTTACTTCTTGGGGGCAACTATGTTTATGACATGGGAGCTATTGTTTCAACACTCTTTCGAGTGATGTGTTTCCCCCATGAAGGCTGAATTATTGCCATTGACCATCTTTCATTTCTCGGCGCAAATATGGCTTCCAGTCAACCATCTTCCCTAAATGGTCCTTTTGTCCCAATGGTATCTTCCCCACCATAGGTCAATTATGTGGCAAATTGTTCCATGCCTACATCAACTGGCGATCAATTCTGTGATGTTGTGCATTATGTACTAGGGACATTGGAACTAGATCTCTCTAATGGATTCCTTGCTACCTATCCCTTCTAGATCATTGTTATCCCATCTGATGAGAACCTCTTGGAAGTCATGACCTCTTATGGGTCGTGAACAAGGAATCATGAGCATAGTTCCTTGTCTTGTGTCAATCTCATTTAAAAATGAAACAAGGAATATGAGGATAGTTTTTTTACTATATCAACCTCATTACAAAATGAAATAGTTCCCAGAGCATAGTTCCTTGTCTTGTGTCAAGCTTGTTAAAAAATGAAACAAGAAATCTGACCAAAGTTCCTTTTCTTGTGTCAAGCTCATTAAAAAATGAAACAAGGTCCCTGGGGGCAAAGTTCTAATTCAAGTCTTTGATTAGATCCCATAAAATCCTAGTTGAGTATTTCACTTGATCTCATACATGAACCTTCATTCCATCCACCTCACTGAATGAAATGAAGCTTGGTGGGGTATGTACCTCGAATTGAGTCATTATGCCGGGGGCATGCAAACTTATAGCAAGCATAGTTTTTTCATTTCAAGCTTGTGTAAACATGAAACCGAATCCAAGGAGAGTTCTCCATGGTTCAAGCTTGTGTAAAAATTAACCCATGCCCAATTTACATATCGTGATTGTTGTTTTTATCAACTAATTTCTACTAGATAAGCCTTGGTTGTTTCATTCCATCGCCACCATCTCTTTGGCCGGTCATATGCTTTCACTTGGTTGTTTTTCTTTTCCCGAGGGATTGCAATGATGAGTGGTTTTATTAGCCAGCCTCTTGACCATTACATGTTTTGAGAATTTCCACCATTTCCAGAACCAATTGCTACCCTTTATACCACTCATTCCTCCAGGACGAGTCACCTTTAAGCTCTTTTCCAACTCGTAAAAAATGAAAAGATCGCCAAGTATTTTTCATTTTTGACTAGTTAAAAGAAAATAAAAACAAGCAGTCTTCTTTCAAGCTCTTTTATGATTCTGTAAACATGAAAATATTGTCGAGCGCTTATCCTTTTCAGCTCGTAAATGGATTGGAAACGACATCTACTTAGTATAAGTTTAACCCTTTTCTAGACTGAGATAGATTACCTACAAAATAGGAACACATTGATTGAACATGGTCAATAGGTTCTCTCTTGTATTATTTTATGCTTTTTTGGACTTGAGAGAAAATTGATGAAAAAGAATTTGTAGAGTTTTATTTTTGTCCCTTTTCAAACTCTCTAAACATGAAAAGGACCGAGTTCTCATTTTTGTTAAACTCGTTAAAGCATCAAATAGCGACAAACTTGTCCATCATGACAAGATCGAGTTTCACCTTCGCTAGACTCATTAAAACATCACATAGAGATGGATTCACAAGATTGTTAAAAAATAAAGAGGTATTGGTCAACAATGACTGGGGAAAATGGGAAAAGGGATAAATCACTTTATGGTAGCAAGTCTCTCTTGAACATTGTAGTTTCAATTCATCTTTGTGACTATTTGGGTTGGGTTATCTGCTTGATGGTTATCATACCTATGGTCTATCACACCATCCATCACTTTGGTTTTGGGTCAATGCTACCAATTCATTCAGTGTCGCTGACACGTTCAAGAAAATTTAGTCAGTAAACTTCATCCTTTGCAATACTCATAAACCTTCATTTTCATGACCGCCATTCCTGAACATTATGTCATCAGTCACATTTTGTCTTGAAATAATTACACCCATTTCGTGTCATTGATGGGGGATACATCAAGGCCCTCTTGCAACGAGTCACTTCTTGTTGACATCAACACATTATCCAGGAAGTTGACTTAGAAGCACCCTTCTAGTACCTTGAGGCTTGCATACATCAATGGAAAGTTTCTCACTTCTGACGATAGCTTGACATCATAGGCCTTTGACTGAAAGACTTTGTATGGTGTTCGACATCAAAACATCTATTCACACCATGCAAAATGTACTGTAGTACCTTGAGAATCATTATCATTATTGGTGATTTCTCTCGCATCTGTTAACAACTTACATCATTGGCTGGTAATCAGATAGTGTGTTCCCATGTTCGACTTCAGATCACATTTTCACATGGTTCGACTCATACTTGAGCAAATGACTGGACGAGATAGAAGACCCCAGATCTATTTTCATCCATCTGAGATGTGATTTCAGGAGAGTACTAAATCATCTGTATGATGGCTTTACATAGATGGTCATCTTATCATGGGTGTATATGTGTAGACGACTATCTGATTTATGTACATGTAATGAAAAGTTTATATGTTGAGCATGGGTATGCCTTCGCTTAGCGATTCATGAAAAATTCAAATATATCATGTTATTATGTATTGTAATTGATGTAGGTCACCGTCTGCTTCAGATCTTCCTCATCACATCATAAAGCATATTACTCAACATTATCATTTCTAACTTCATGCTTTAGGGGGAATTTTTTAAAGTTCTATTTGGGCACATCACTCCCAACAATTAGATTAGTGCAAAAAGGGTCTATCAAACCCTAATTTAGTTGCTACATGCCACTTCATTGAGTGCTTTCATCCATGTGATTTTCCTGACTTCAAACCCTGCTGAAGTGCTTCCTTGGGTCACCAGTGCAACCCTGGTTAGGGGTAAGTTCTTTGTAGAGTAGGTAGCCCCATTCAAAGCTGCTTTGTAGAGCACCTAAGCCCGCTCAAGCCTACACTGGGCGAGAATCCTCAAAATTTTCATTAGATCCTGAGTATATTCCTCCTTTCCAGAGCCTTCTCGAAGGAACCAGGATCTTATCCTATCAAGATGAGCTCGACTTAGGATAGCCTTGGATCATCTAATCCTCTATCCTCTCATCCCTCTGAACATGGAAACTAATCTTCTAATTATGGAAAACCAATCAATGTCGTTTTAATGACAAAACCACTTGCATTCATCTATAAATTGGCCTCCCATCATAGAGCCAATGGAGCTTGGATATTATAGAGAAATATTGTTGGTTTAGAGAATTGAAATCATTGTCAAGTAATGTTATTTTGCTGGATTGATGTCTCTATTGGTGTGATGAGGGTTTGGACTAAGTTGGATGAGTGACATGAGATCAAACCACATTGGGTGTAACTTCTCCTTCTATCAATCAATAAAGTTGTTTGTTTCTTTTCCAATACTTTTGTCTATATCTATGATGACTGTATGTTCAAATGTTGTCGATTCCATTTTTTTACAATAAACAAATCATATGATTTTATTGTTGTCATCTTCTGTTTATGTTGGCAGGTACCAATTGCGTGAATTCAGTTTGAGCGGGAGCGATGGGAGAAACTCAAAGGAGATAAAAGGAAGCGAAGGATCACAAGTAGGTTTCTTTATCCTATCTGTTTATTGTAGGAAAAGGTTAAACATATTTACTTCAATTCTTCTAAATGTAACTACCCACTTAGGGAATATTTACTTATCTGTAGGTGTAAATTTTGTATAACATGCCTCCTCTTTGGTCCACTCTGTATTTATAGGAGAAGAGAAGAGGTTGTAGATCCACTTCTGAAGAGGTGAGATCCACAATGAGGGGAGATAGGATCCATAATAAGTGGTATGGGATCTATTGAAGTGGGGATAATGCCAAGATAGGAGTGAACTTGAGTTCATTTAGTTTGAAGAAGATTCTTGAACAAGGCTTCTAGAATTTACTTTTTATTTTTACCCATGTGCAATTATCATTGCACCTTTTGGTCCAGCAAACTGCATTTATCATTGCATGATTTCAATGGTTATAGGTTCAACATCACAATTTGATAATAGGAAAGGTGCAATGAGGGATAAAATTATACTTTTAGCAAAGTAATTCAAGATTCTTATATTTCTTAGAATGATTCTTCTTCCATCTTTGTAGAGGAACGTTGAAAAGGGTTCATCGAATAACAAGAGATTCAGATTTAGAGTCTTCTTCCTCAGTGTGAAAAAATGACCTGTAACACTATCCCATACCCATTAGGACAAGTCTACAAGGAGGTAGAGATAAAGGTAACCAAATAGTGTAAACTTAAAATTGTTATCAGTTTTGATTTAAATGATGAAGTAGAATTACATGTAGTTCCACTTAATGTGCGTGGATTTTTATTTTTAGGTCCCTATATGTACATGTAGGATGCAACCTTCATGTAGAGATCCAAAAATATTACCTCATCAAGGATGAAAAATCCTTGATTATCGACACATGCAAGGGAAAATCAAAGATTACACCTGTAAGTGTGTTGGGTCCCTATAATACTAGTGATTACCCCATTACTATTGTAGTTGTACCCCTTATTAATATTGTTGTGCCCCTATTGTCCCCATATTGTTATTACTATGCCCCATAGAATCCCTTTATTGTTATTTTTGTGGCTTTATAATTATTATTGTTAGGTCGGCTGGGTTATATTGTGACTCCTTAGACTCCTATATGTAGAAAGGAGGTTTTGTCATTTGAATCATCCAAGAATTGTTCATTTATGTAATGTAAAATAGGTTGCCCCCTCGAAGAGGTTGAATTTTAAGGCGTTGATCTATCTTTTCTATCTTTTCTTGAGCTAGTTTCATAACATTTGGTATAAGAGCTTTGGATTCTAGAGTTTCGCTACTCCAAATAGGTCATCGTGGCATTTTCGCTATAACATTTTTTCTGCGACATTTGAGAAGCTGAAAAAAACCCATTTGAGAATACATCGCGCTAAATCTCGGGTCTGAATTTTAGAGCTATTTGCGCTATACTTGCGGCGATATGATCTAAGGAAGTTGGTCATTTTACAGACTCTTGAATTACGTTCCAAACAAGTGACTTGGGAAAATCGTCATAACATTTTCTCTGAGCATTGGATTGAAATTTTGTAAGAAGGTACATAAAGAGGATAGATTGTAGTTTCTTGTATATATTTTTTAGAGCCAAAGGTCGCAACAGTGACTCATGGCACATCATACAAGTTCGCTCTACTGAACTAGTCTATAATCAAGTCACTGTGGAGATTTCGCATAACTCTTCCTTGGAGAATCCAATTTGGATCAGACTGGTGGCATTGGAAAGAGGACACAAAGGGCTACCACAAGTCACACTTTCAAAACTGGATGATCTGAAAGTACAGAGATACATTAGAGGCAATATCGAGCTCTACAAATTGAAGAAAAGGTGTGTAGATTCTTTTAAATTTTTGCTTAATATGGTTTGAAAATTTATTTTGAAGGAATTCAAAGGGCTAGTAGAGCATTATTATCAATAACTGATGCCCCGAGGAAAGAAATGCAAACACCTAGTAAGGAACCTAAAAGCTCTAGCATGACTCATGAGGAAGAGGAAGAAATGCTATATGATATATCAAAATTACAAGAACAAGTGCAACAAGTGTCACTTGCACAAAAAGCAACCGAATCTAAGATGGATGGTTTAAGGAAAGATGTAGAAGCTAAGATGGATG